>CM060946.1:210964618-211251719 GCA_030765085.1 Allium cepa | reverse complement strand
ATTAAATTATTAAGTTAATAAATCAGGTAATTAATAAATGATCAAAATGAAAATAGAAATTTCTTAGTGAAAGTAATTGAGAGAAGATAATTGAAGGTTGAAAATTGATTTATCAATTATTTGAGGTTAATTACTTGAAAGTAAAATTAATTAATGTGATTTATTGATTAAGATAATTGAATCAAGAAAAATAAATTAAGATTAATTAACTTAAAGTGATTAAGAAACCATTATAAATTAAGGAATAATTAAATACTGTAAATAATTATGGAATAATAGATCTATTGATTAATAAATTAAGGGAAATCAATTATAACTAAGATAAATAAATTAATAATAAAGGGTTTATTAATTTAAGTAATTGATTAACGGAAAATTAGTACAAGTAATTAAGACTTAATTACAATGAAGGGTTAATTAATTAAAATAATTAATTAAAGAAATGATTTAATTATGAGGTAATTAAAATTTAATTGAAATTAATAAATCATTGATTTAAGATTACTAATAAAAGCAATTATGTCGTTGATAAATTTAAACCACCAAATTTATTCATTCTAGTTATAGATGTTTGATTGCTATTGGATGCTAGGTGATGGATTTGTTTATTTGATATGTGATGTGATGCTTTGTGCTAAGTTATTATATCTGTGGTGTATTTATTGTTATGTTAACCCTTTGACCCTTTAGAACGACATTTGAATTTCGATGCGACAGGGAGTCGGATTTCAGTTGGTTATCCGAAACCCACATCGAATCATATCAGTGAACCTTTGTGATTGGTAATTTATTTATCTATGAATATGTGAATACAGATGAGCGTTTATGGGTCATACCGCTTATCCGATTTGATTGAATCTATTGTGCACTATTGCGTTGAACCCTTGACCACACTTATACACACACAAATATGGATTGCACGTGGAAATGGGTTAAGTCACAGATTTAGAAATTGTTTTAAAATTGAAATTTTAAATCCAAAAATAATTTTGGAATTGGAATTGAAGCTTTGAAAATGAGTTTTCTGAAATAAAAGTTATTTTAAATAACTTGATTGAATCTTGGAATTTAAATGAATTAATTTAAATTTGAATTCAATATTTGAAATTGAATTCTAAAATCTAGGAACTAAGGGTTAAAAAGTTATTCAAGTTATAAATGGGTTTATATGGGTTTTTGAAAACCATTTTAAGAGTGATGTTTTGAAATTTTAATTTAACCCAAGATTTAAACTGGTATATAATTGGATTTTTCTGAAAACGAAACTGTTTGTGAGCTTTCAAATGAACTTCCAATTGGTGTTAAAAAGACTTCAAGTCTAAAATGAAATGGTTTCCAAGTTATAGATAAATCTATGGAACGTGTTTTGAAAGCTATAAATCTTTTATCTTAAAGATTTAATTGGGTTAATCCAAATTTAATGGGAATTGTTTTGGAAATCTATGAGTGGATCTTTGTGAACTTTGTGAGATAAATCTTTTTGTTTAAAGATTTTAAAATGGTGATTTGGTTAAACATTTGGAAGAAAAGCTTTGGATTTTTAAGTTGTGACTTAACTGAAATCCCATATCCATATATTTTTTTAAAAATATTGCGCTCACTATTCGGTTTAGCCGGGAGAGGACCTTGTGTCATATAACCCATTCCGGATAGTGATACGACGTTATGGATAGCATTTGGAGACCGGTGGTGAAGGCCGGGTATTTGTGAGAACGATAGGATAACCTATCGATTGGCTCTGCACTGAGTTGCTCCGGTATAGAGTTCTCCTTAGTGATGGGAAGTCCGATCGGGATTGTGGATACCCGGATTTGCAAGGGCTTCTTCGGAAGTGCCTTCGGTTCTGTTCGAACCCGGAACAGACTTGTATGGTTGTATGTCCGACATTACACTTTGAGATGTTATCTGATCTCTATCAAATACATTTCTGCTTGGTGGCGGAGAATTTATTCTCTTAGCTTAACACCCTTCTCTGAGACGTACGAACTCAGAGGTTTTGTAGTTGATATTTATCAGTGATATTCCCAATTTGGTAATGTGGCATGCTGAGTGCTGCTGTGTGATGATCATTGGTTGATCATTTGTGATATGATCATTTGTTTGATCATTTATCTTTGTGATCATTGCTTTGGTCATCTGTTGACCCAAAGCATGGCTTTGTTGCACAAAGCGTAGCTTTGTGGACGAGACTGCATCAGGACCTCACACCCCGGAAATGGTCGAAACAGGAAAGATGCGGCAAGGTTATGAGGGTCGCGCCCTTTAGGGTATGTCATTCCCTTCTGGTAAAGGGTGGTATCATGGTATGGAGCCCAGATACTTACTCATGTTGATACACTATACCTATTACTGTGTGGTGTTGTTGTTGCGAGCGCTCGGATAAAGGTCCCAAAGGACCGGGGGATGGCATATTCGTGTAGTAGTTACCTAGTTACAGAGGTAACCCGGCCTTGTGTTGGCAGAGATCTAACCGTAACGTTAGTTCTCGGGACGTCCCGCCAGAGGCGTACCCATGTGGCAATAGGAAGTTCCTTAGCCTGACCATTTGTTGGAAATCCATTCTTCAATTACGTGCCTTGTACGGTTTTAGTTGTAGAACCTGCCATTTAACATGGCAGCTATAGTAGGCATAGTATCATGGTACCTATGCTGGCTAGGATTTATATTATACTTTCGAAAGATTTCCCACTATGCACTAGTAATAATATCAAAGAATTTTTCTCGTAGTAAGCATGTTTGACTATCATAAGGAGAAATCTCCCCCATGTGTGCGTTTGCATTGTGTGTGTGCCGGGAGGCCTTATGGTAGTTTCATTTTTCAAAAAGCATTGCGGATTTCAAATTTAAATTCTTTTGTTTGTTTTAAAAGACCAAATGTTTTTGTTTGCTCATACCAGTCCCATGACTGACCTGGAGTTTATTGTTCCTTTCCTAAACTCTGGGTGCCCACTATTTCCCACACGGGCAGTCTAGAGTTGGGGTTTTCAGATAATCAGTAATAGGTGTAGATTCGATAGCTTTCAAGCCTTAGGATTTGGCAATCGCAATTGGATCGAGTTGCTTCTCTTCATCTTGATTTGAGAGTTCGAGCTATTCTGGATTGGTGCCTTGGAGATGGAGATTACCGATACTGGAGTTCTTCCCTGAAGACTATTTTGGAGATGTGTTCCGCTGCTAGTGTTATCTTTTATTTCCGCTGCTATTCTTTGTATCTCTGATAATGGTGATATCTATTGTACCATTCTGTTGTATCATTCATGTTGTATCAGTTATTGTATCAAATGTTGTATATTGATATATGTTGTTCATTTTCTTCCGCTGTGTTATTTACTTAATGTGTTATAAGCTCCGGCGACTCGAATTTGAGCGGTCGAATCTGCGGCATTCGAGTACAATGTAAAGTATGGATGTCGATTTTCGAACGCGAAAAATTTGAGCCGTTACATTTGGTATCAGAGCTGATGGTTAAAACCTTAGCTCAGGAGTATAACACATTAAGTAACTCATTAGAGATAGGGTGAAGTATACCCTAGAATGAGTATATCCCTAAGATATCCGTTCGAATGCCTCAGTAAATTCTCTTACTATTCACCGATAGTAAGTATGAGTGCAAGAAGAGAACGAGATAGGGGACAGGGGAGTACCACTATAAATGGTCAATACCCTGCAACAGTGGAAATATCTTTTCTCTATCAATCTCCTTTGATTCGATTTCATATTCTTTTGATTGCTTCATAGCTGCTCCAGAAAGAAGTTTCGGTGTGATGGTGGCCTTACGAATCGTTGTAGAAAAATCCTTACTTTGTATCTTCATCGGTTTCTTATCAGCTTTTCGATCTAAACTCTAATGAATTTGAAATTTATAATATTAAATAAATTGGAAATTTTAAATTAAGTAAATTGGTTAACTAATATGAAGATTTGATCCATCTATCTATTCTCTGGGATCCGACATATTCTACGAACGATTAGTTATCCCTTCGAACTAATCAATGGCCTTGTATATTCGTAGACCAATGAACCCAAATATCTTGTGTAATATTGTATGAGTTGTTCTCATATTGTCAATATTCTTATTTGGTAAGCCAAATACAGAATTGGTATCCAGTCTGATTCGGAAAGATATCTCTATGTCTTTTATCCTTTCTTTGTCGTCTTCTCTGCAATTTCGAGGACGAAATTCTTTTAAGGGGGGAAATCTGTAACATTCCTGAAATTTATCAAGTTTAATTTGGCAATTAAATTTATTTTGGAAAATAAATTGTGAACTAATTAGAAAATTTTCTAGAATAAATAAATAATTTTGATTATAAACAGAAATTTAATAAGAAATTTAAGTACAAGTAGCTTAAAAATAAACATTTGGATTTGAAATATAAAAATAAAAGAAATTGTATTTGGATCTTTATTTAAATAAAAGAATTTTTAATTTGGAATTTGATTAAAAAAAAAAAAAATATTAAATTTATTAACTTTATATTTTCAAAGAACTAATACATATATAAAATTGTTTGTAATAAATAATTGGATTTCAAAATCATTGTTATAAAATTTTATAAGTACAAAATAAAATGTGATTTTATAATTAATAAATTAAGAATTATGTATGAATGATTATTTATTGATTTAGTTATTTCAAATTCATTTTATTTATAAATTGTGTAAGTATAAATAATGGGAAAATGTATACATTTATGTATATAAATAAGATTTAATAAAATAGCTAGTTTTATATGTAACTAAATGTATGAATGTAAATTGAGATTTGAATTTAATTTAAAAATAAAATGTTTTAAAAGTAAGTAGCATTTGAAAGGAATTAAGATGTAATGTATATGTATAAATATTGGTTAAATACTTTTAACATTGTACAAGTATGTATATATACAAAAGAATAAAGATATAAATTTATTTTCAAAGCGTATAAGTTATAAATACAAAATTTATAAATTCATTTTCTTTGTAAACATAAAAAAGGCTGAAATGTAAACATTCACATGGGTTGAAGTAAAGAGAATAGAGTAGAGGAATTAACAAGATCTTAAGCTTATGATTGTTTTTAACAAGTGGCATCAAGTATATTTAATAAAATAAAATAATAAGATTAAAAAAATTGAGAAAACTCTTCATTTCCTATATGCAATTATAATAGCAATGCAGCAGATCTAAAACAACAGTAACATTAGATTTTAGATTTCAAATCTGGAAAATAAGCTAAAAAAAAAAATGCTCTTCACCTTCAATTCAGGTTTGAAAAATTCTGAAAAACATGTAAACGAATCTGATCTGTTGCAATGCAAAATTAAGCAAGTTCAGAAGCATGAAACAACTCAAAGTTCTCAACATCCAAGTGGAAATGGCAATCTGAAACCAAGCTTCAGGTTCAAGTTCAATCAATTTGAACAAATCAAAACCAATGCAAATAAACTTGGAAACACTTCCAGTTTCATCAAGAACTGGATCCTCTAAAACAATCTAAGGTTGCATAAGGAGATTCAAAGCAACATAAGATCAGAGCAAGCTCAGTTTAAAAAGTAAACAGAAGGAAATCAAACAACAAGCTTGGAAACCAAATCTGGAAAACAAGTATCTCCATGCATGAAGTTATAAATATGAAGCAACTCAGGTAAAAATTTAAGCAAACTCACAGACAGAAAATTTAATTTCGAAGCAATTAAAAAAAAAAAAAACTTAATTAACTATATCATTGTCATGCTGAGGGGATGATTACCCAAACCAAAGAAGATCTGAGAAACAAAACAAAAAGAAATCTGGAGCAGGCCACCTGAGAAACAAAGGCAAAGATTGAGAACTGGGAAAACAAATGTAGAAGCTTTAGCAAATTCAAAACTATAAAAGTTCAGATGATTAAAGAAGTAAAGTTTCTCAACAATCAAACAAGCTTCAGTTTTTCAACTCAGCCCAAAGCTTTTCTCAGTAGCATTAAAATCAAAACAAGAAAAAGGAAAAAATGTTCAGGCTCAAAAAACTCCTCTCTGCCTTCCTTGTTCTCTGCTGCCTCTGTTCCTCTCTGTCTTCTGAAGTCCAGGTGAGCAAATTACACCCCAAGTCTTTAAAATCTGGTTCACATCTTGATTTCATGTGATAGTGTTTTGGTATGGTTTTGAATATGCCTGCATGTTGAATGTATACATAGATTTAGTGTGTGTATGTCTGTGAGCAAACACACTTGAACACATTCTTATGCTTTGATATGTGAGTAAATTAATGTTTTAAAAACAGTTACTACTATAAAAAAAAATCCAAGTTATCAAGAAATTGGCAGAAATTTAATGTTTAATACACAATGCCTTTTAAACAAACAAATTGAACAGAAAAAAATTAAGACTGTTTGTACTTCTCTTTAGTAAGTAATCTCAAATTCTATAAGTTGTTGAAATTTTATTTGTGCATGAGTTTGAGTACATGCTTGATTGATGTGTGATTATGCTTGAGTATGCAGAGAAGTATGATGTGAATATTGTGAGATTTTGCCTGCATACATTTTTGTATATGCAAATAGTTGTGATGAGAATTCCTACAGATTGCTACTGTTTTTATTAGGATTTTAAAAACAAATCCATTTGTTTATGTATGAATCTTAGTTAGGAGGTATGGTGTGAATAAATTGTGTTTAACATAGATTAGGGCCTGTAAAAATTTAATTTAGAAAAAATTTAAAAACCTGTACTGCTGAAATCAAATAACAACAGACAATAGTTCAAAAGTAAAATTTATCAAACATCTTAAAAATTATTCAAAACAGGTTCAAAACTTTAATGCATGTTTAAACAGGGATATTAAAACATGATTATTAAACACAAGCATCAGTTTTAAAAGCTTCTATGGGTTAGTAATTAGACTGTGCAGTATTTTGAGGGTACTAATTATAAAATGGATTTTGGGATTTTGGGCATATATGACTATTTTGTAAATTCTGGAACTTGGAGAATAAGGGAAAGTTATGAAGAGAGTGGGAAAATTAGGGGCAGGTGGCCAGAGAGTAGTGGAGATGGCAAGAATAGTTTTTTTTTTCCAAGTTTGAATTCCCAGTTTTAATGTAGCAGAGATTTTGTAAGTCTCTGATCTTTGTGGTAATTCGAGTAGCATGGGATTTTGGGGTTTTGCAGTGGGTGTATATGAGGAGCAGTGGCCAGAGTTAGAGGCCATAAGATGACCAGAGTGAGTTGTGATGATGGATGACAGGTTTTGTTGACTCTGGTGCAAGTTTTGGTGGTGCAGGTTTGGTGACTCGGAGATGCTCCCGTGCAGTTTTGATTTTGACTCGAAGTGGGAGAGGTTTTAACCCGAAGTACTTTAGTCATGGTCTCGGGTTAGTTGTGCAGGGTATAGCCTGAGTTTTGTTTTTTTTTAAAATCTGGAAAACCCATATGTTCAAAAGCTATGAGTAAAAATTTAAGAATAGTTTGAATTGAATTCAAATAAGTTTATGAATTCAAAAAGTTTAAATGATGAATTTTAATTTAAGTTAGTTTTTAAATTAAAATCTGGAAACAGTAAGATATAGTTTCAGGTTTGAATCCAGATTTTTGTTTAAAAAAACTGTTTTGTTCTTTTAAAAGCTATGATTCAAATTTAAGTATAGGTTTGAATTAATTTCAATTGAGCTTATGAACTCAAAAGTTAAAATGATAAATTTAAATTTAATTCAAGGTTTAAATTCAAATTTGGAAACTATGTAAATATAGTTCAGGTTTTTTTTTTAAATCCAGGTTTTCATATTAAAATAGCTTTGTTCTTTTTTTAAAAGAGAATTCAATATTTAAAACAGGATTTAAATTTAAGTGAAGATTTAAATTGGTTTTAAGTTTGAATTCAAAGTTTAAAATGAAACCTTTTGTAAGACAGATCTAAATTTGGTTTTGAAATCAAATCAAATATGATCTCAGTTTTTACTTTGAAACAATTTGAATTCAAATCAAGTTGAAGTTTTAAATATTGAACAGAAATGTTTTTAAGTAGAATAGAAAGGGTTTGAAATATATTTTAAAAATTTTGTTTAAGTTAAATTTGTATCCATTTTAAATCTTAAATTTAAAATGAAATTTAAGTTAAATTTGAAAGCAAATTATTTTTAAATGCTTTATTTAAGCAAGAGATGTTTTATTTTAAAAATAAATAAGTAGAATTTAACATTTTGGATTCATTAAATTATTAAGTTAATAAATCAGGTAATTAATAAATGATCAAAATGAAAATAGAAATTTCTTAGTGAAAGTAATTGAGAGAAGATAATTGAAGGTTGAAAATTGATTTATCAATTATTTGAGGTTAATTACTTGAAAGTAAAATTAATTAATGTGATTTATTGATTAAGATAATTGAATCAAGAAAAATAAATTAAGATTAATTAACTTAAAGTGATTAAGAAACCATTATAAATTAAGGAATAATTAAATACTGTAAATAATTATGGAATAATAGATCTATTGATTAATAAATTAAGGGAAATCAATTATAACTAAGATAAATAAATTAATAATAAAGGGTTTATTAATTTAAGTAATTGATTAACGGAAAATTAGTACAAGTAATTAAGACTTAATTACAATGAAGGGTTAATTAATTAAAATAATTAATTAAAGAAATGATTTAATTATGAGGTAATTAAAATTTAATTGAAATTAATAAATCATTGATTTAAGATTACTAATAAAAGCAATTATGTCGTTGATAAATTTAAACCACCAAATTTATTCATTCTAGTTATAGATGTTTGATTGCTATTGGATGCTAGGTGATGGATTTGTTTATTTGATATGTGATGTGATGCTTTGTGCTAAGTTATTATATCTGTGGTGTATTTATTGTTATGTTAACCCTTTGACCCTTAGAACGACATTTGAATTTCGATGCGACAGGGAGTCGGATTTCAGTTGGTTATCCGAAACCCACATCGAATCATATCAGTGAACCTTTGTGATTGGTAATTTATTTATCTATGAATATGTGAATACAGATGAGCGTTATGGGTCATACCGCTTATCGATTTGATTGAATCTATTGTGCACTATTGCGTTGAACCCTTGACCACACTTATACACACACAAATATGGATTGCACGTGGAAATGGGTTAAGTCACAGATTTAGAAATTGTTTTAAAATTGAAATTTTAAATCCAAAAATAATTTTGGAATTGGAATTGAAGCTTTGAAAATGAGTTTTCTGAAATAAAAGTTATTTTAAATAACTTGATTGAATCTTGGAATTTAAATGAATTAATTTAAATTTGAATTCAATATTTGAAATTGAATTCTAAAATCTAGGAACTAAGGGTTAAAAAGTTATTCAAGTTATAAATGGGTTTATATGGGTTTTTGAAAACCATTTTAAGAGTGATGTTTTGAAATTTTAATTTAACCCAAGATTTAAACTGGTATATAATTGGATTTTTCTGAAAACGAAACTGTTTGTGAGCTTTCAAATGAACTTCCAATTGGTGTTAAAAAGACTTCAAGTCTAAAATGAAATGGTTTCCAAGTTATAGATAAATCTATGGAACGTGTTTTGAAAGCTATAAATCTTTTATCTTAAAGATTTAATTGGGTTAATCCAAATTTAATGGGAATTGTTTTGGAAATCTATGAGTGGATCTTTGTGAACTTTGTGAGATAAATCTTTTTGTTTAAAGATTTTAAAATGGTGATTTGGTTAAACATTTGGAAGAAAAGCTTTGGATTTTTAAGTTGTGACTTAACTGAAATCCCATATCCATATATTTTTTTAAAAATATTGCGCTCACTATTCGGTTTAGCCGGGAGAGGACCTTGTGTCATATAACCCATTCCGGATAGTGATACGACGTTATGGATAGCATTTGGAGACCGGTGGTGAAGGCCGGGTATTTGTGAGAACGATAGGATAACCTATCGATTGGCTCTGCACTGAGTTGCTCCGGTATAGAGTTCTCCTTAGTGATGGGAAGTCCGATCGGGATTGTGGATACCCGGATTTGCAAGGGCTTCTTCGGAAGTGCCTTCGGTTCTGTTCGAACCCGGAACAGACTTGTATGGTTGTATGTCCGACATTACACTTTGAGATGTTATCTGATCTCTATCAAATACATTTCTGCTTGGTGGCGGAGAATTTATTCTCTTAGCTTAACACCCTTCTCTGAGACGTACGAACTCAGAGGTTTTGTAGTTGATATTTATCAGTGATATTCCCAATTTGGTAATGTGGCATGCTGAGTGCTGCTGTGTGATGATCATTGGTTGATCATTTGTGATATGATCATTTGTTTGATCATTTATCTTTGTGATCATTGCTTTGGTCATCTGTTGACCCAAAGCATGGCTTTGTTGCACAAAGCGTAGCTTTGTGGACGAGACTGCATCAGGACCTCACACCCCGGAAATGGTCGAAACAGGAAAGATGCGGCAAGGTTATGAGGGTCGCGCCCTTTAGGGTATGTCATTCCCTTCTGGTAAAGGGTGGTATCATGGTATGGAGCCCAGATACTTACTCATGTTGATACACTATACCTATTACTGTGTGGTGTTGTTGTTGCGAGCGCTCGGATAAAGGTCCCAAAGGACCGGGGGATGGCATATTCGTGTAGTAGTTACCTAGTTACAGAGGTAACCCGGCCTTGTGTTGGCAGAGATCTAACCGTAACGTTAGTTCTCGGGACGTCCCGCCAGAGGCGTACCCATGTGGCAATAGGAAGTTCCTTAGCCTGACCATTTGTTGGAAATCCATTCTTCAATTACGTGCCTTGTACGGTTTTAGTTGTAGAACCTGCCATTTAACATGGCAGCTATAGTAGGCATAGTATCATGGTACCTATGCTGGCTAGGATTTATATTATACTTTCGAAAGATTTCCCACTATGCACTAGTAATAATATCAAAGAATTTTTCTCGTAGTAAGCATGTTTGACTATCATAAGGAGAAATCTCCCCCATGTGTGCGTTTGCATTGTGTGTGTGCCGGGAGGCCTTATGGTAGTTTCATTTTTCAAAAAGCATTGCGGATTTCAAATTTAAATTCTTTTGTTTGTTTTAAAAGACCAAATGTTTTTGTTTGCTCATACCAGTCCCATGACTGACCTGGAGTTTATTGTTCCTTTCCTAAACTCTGGGTGCCCACTATTTCCCACACGGGCAGTCTAGAGTTGGGGTTTTCAGATAATCAGTAATAGGTGTAGATTCGATAGCTTTCAAGCCTTAGGATTTGGCAATCGCAATTGGATCGAGTTGCTTCTCTTCATCTTGATTTGAGAGTTCGAGCTATTCTGGATTGGTGCCTTGGAGATGGAGATTACCGATACTGGAGTTCTTCCCTGAAGACTATTTTGGAGATGTGTTCCGCTGCTAGTGTTATCTTTTATTTCCGCTGCTATTCTTTGTATCTCTGATAATGGTGATATCTATTGTACCATTCTGTTGTATCATTCATGTTGTATCAGTTATTGTATCAAATGTTGTATATTGATATATGTTGTTCATTTTCTTCCGCTGTGTTATTTACTTAATGTGTTATAAGCTCCGGCGACTCGAATTTGAGCGGTCGAATCTGCGGCATTCGAGTACAATGTAAAGTATGGATGTCGATTTTCGAACGCGAAAAATTTGAGCCGTTATATTTATCAAGGCAAATTCTTCTTCAAACTAACATACTTAAAGCTATTACAAATCTCCTTTATATAAGCCATGATTTTCCTTAAATTTTTAGAGATACGGGCTTTAAAACCTTTCGTCAATGTCAAAAGCAACTAATTTCAACCCCTTCGAAGGGTTTCAATCATACCTTTTTAAAACAATAGGCTCCAACCCTCTTTATACTTTAAAACACTTCTTTCCAAACCCTTCGACCCCATAGAAACTCAAAACTTTCGAAAGTATTGGAAAACCATTCGAAACCACTAAAACAAAAACCTTTCGGAAGCAATGGAAAATTAACCTTTCGAAAACTCATTGGGTCTAATTTAAAACGTGTGGAGAACCTTCTTTAAAAACCTTTCGACTTCATTAGAGGCAACATTTCGACTTTGTTGAAAGCTCTACTTCGAAAGCTTTAAAATATATCATTTAAAATAATAGGCCTCTGCCTTTTAAAACAACTCCGTCGAAAGCTTTGTGTTATACTTCAATTATAAAACAAGGGTAAAAAGTCGAAAGCATTAATACCTTTCAACCGCATTGGAGAAGCAGTTGGGTTTAAAACATGTAAAGCCTTCGAATTTATCGAAAGCAATGACTTTGAAAGGTTCGAAAAAGTAGTAATAATATTTCTACTGTATCGGAAGGTTAAAAAAACAATGATATAGCGGTAGTAACCTTTCGAATATGTCGAAAGGTTCAAGACTTTTATTTTAAATAATTGACCCGGTTGAAAGCAACCAAGTCGAAAGCTTCTTTTCGAAAGAAAGCAAGTATATGCTTTTGGTTTATAAATCAAACATGCTCCAACCTCTTTGGCAACTAACCTTTCGATTAAGTACCCTTCGACCTTGTTCAATTCATTATGTACCAAGTAACTTGATACCATATGCGTTGAACTTTGACCTTGTCGAAAGCTATAACCTTTCGACTTTGTCGATAGGTCTGGGTTAGAAGCTTTGATGCCTAAATGGATGAAACGTGCTAAAAGCATGGTTTTCTTGTTTTGAACTTAAAAGAGGTAATTTTTCAACTAATCGGCCTTTATTTGTCAAATTCTCATTGGTTAAAAAAATATTTTTAAGAAATGTGATGCCACTAATTTCAGATTTAAATAATAATTTTATTTTATAAAATGCCCCTTCTCCTTAATTAAATATATAAAACATTTAAGTACCGTACCTTAAATAATTATGTATATTCATCAAATCACTTAGGAAAAATCTGGAAAAATCCTAAAAAATCTATTTTAAAATGTTGTCCAACATATAAAAATTTCAAACCCAAATAATAATTATTTTAGCCGTAATTAATTTATAACCCAATAAAGTATTTTCTTCACTAGAAAATTAATATAAAATCCCCATAAATTCAAAAAGTTATGGAAATTGAAAACCATCTCCAAAATCATGTTTTCTCTAACATATAATTTTTCCATGTTATTTAAAAATCATTTCATCTCGGTTTTACCCTAAAACCTTGTATATCTCTTTTTAAACAACCTTGTTTAATCGATGTAAATCATAAATCTAGCACATCATCATTCAATATATCATAAAAATAAATTTACACCAAATTTCGAAGCCATATGATCATATAACTAAAATAGAGATGTAGAATTATTATTCACCTTAGATTGGATAATGAAATTGAAGTTTGGTTAAGATTGATTCCTTCTAATTTAAATCCCAAGCTTTAAGTTGATTTTCTCTTCTCTTCTTCCTAATGCCCGGCCTTGCTACTCATGGTTATAATTTTTTTAAGTAAAATGAACGTGTATGACCTAATGAGAATAGTATATAGGTGGGAAGTATGGTTATTTACCCTAATTCCTATTATGTTCAATTTCCTTACCATTTATAAAAGATCATTAGATTTTAAATAAGCACGACCACCTAATTTATTAATCAACCTCAATCTCCCTATCTACATTTTTCTATTTATTCTAATTAAATCTTTTGAATAATGACAATAAAATTAGGGGTGTTACACGCTCCCCTCCTTAAAGATTTTCATCCTTTAAATTTAGTAAGGAATAACTAGCAAACATAACGATCATCTGTAACATCTCTTAACAACAATACTATCCTACTTGACTAGAAACAATTGATATAAATCTAATATAGACATATCATCAAAGCAGTTCAGGATAAGCCTCTCGAATCATGTCCTTTGTCTCTCAAGTACAGTCTTTCTCGTTGTCGCTCCACTGAACCTTCACTAACTTGACTATTTTGGTCCTCAATTTCTTCTCCTCTCTCACTATAACCCGAACTGGTTGTCTAACAAAAGTCAAATCGGGCTCTACTACCAAATCCTCCATCTTTGTCCAAGGTATAGTAGCCTCTGGATAATGTACATACTTACAAAGATGAGACACATGGAATACATTATGGACACATGCTAAGCTGCTTGGCTACTCTACTCTGTAAGAGCTTTCCAACCTTTCTATAATCTGAAATGGACCAACGTACCTTGGAGCCAACTTTCTTGACTTTCCAAATCATACCACACCCTTCATTGGTGATACTTTAATGAAAACATGTCTCCTACTGAGAGCTCTAGTTCATTGCGCCTCTTATCTACATAACTCTTCCTCCGAGATTGAGCTTCCTTCATCCATCCTGGGATTAACTCAGTCTTTTCCAACGCCTCTCCAACCAAATCTGAACCTAAGTTCAATCTGCCTCTAGTCTCTAACCAATATGCTGGCGATATGCATGGCCTTCCATACAAAGCTTCAAAAGTGCCATTCCTATACTAGTTTGATAACTATTATTGTAGGAAAACTCAATCAATATAGGTGATCTTTCCAAGATCCACTAAAGTCTAACACACAAGCTCTCAATAAATCCTTGAGTACCTTGTTGATGCTCTTTGTCCGCAGATCCATCCGTGGGTGATATGATTGCTCATCTTGAGCTTGGTACCAAATACCTCTTGTAGACTCCTACAAAATTCGCTAGTGAAGAATGCATTTCTATCGCTGACTATATTACTAGGAATCCCATGAAGTCTAACTATGTTCTTCATAAACAACTTAACCAAAACAAGTGCCATCTTGGTTGACTTTACCGGAATGAAATGTGTATGAATATGCCCTTATATGTTTTTGTTTGATGATAATAAACATATATATATATATATATATTCATTTAAATGTATTTGGGTAATGTACTATTTTGTTTTTCATAGATTAAATAAATATTTGTTGAATAAAATAAATTACACAGAATTTGAATTTGAATTCAAACATAACAAGTTACACAGATTTTGAATTCAAACAGAAATTTTATTCAAACAAATATTTATTACAATCTTGAATAGTACAAATCAAGCTCTCATATACATTTTTAATTACATCACAATTCAGTTTACATAAATTCCTCACTACATATCACTCACACTCGTATTTTGTCTTCAACTGCATTCCAGTTTGAATCCAGCATCTGAGCAATCTGCAAAAATATTAACTAACGCAGTAAAATTGAAAAAGAAATATTTTTGCAATTTAAAATAAAATATGATTTTTGAAATTATTGTTTGCCTCAGTTATTTGGGTTGTTCGTCATAATTTACATTTGAATTCATCACACACGAACAGTGTGACATGCATAGTGTATCACTGTACATGCCACAAGGCCGTGCACATCGGTATACACTTGATAATGCTACAGGGACAGGTGAGCACAGGTCAAACCCAAATGAAAAGCCGGGTTCAACTCACGTGCAATATATTCAAAATCACGACACGAGCACAAGGTCAAACCCGAGTTTTTAAAACTGGGTTCAACACAAGGCTACATGAAGAATGCAAAGCTTTGACAAATCAAAAGTGCATCAATGCCAGTTCAATGTGGATAGCAACAGCAAAATGGACTGCAACAATCATGTATGCAGACCAGACCAGACCAAACTACAAAGAACATCAACAATGCAACAATGTGCACATTAAAGCAACATGACCACCAGAATCTCAAACAAATGCAAGCGACTCAAGCAACAAGTTTACAAAGGCAATATGAACAAGTGAAGCATCTGTGTCAAAACAAACCCAAATGTCAACAGTATGGATAGACAGTGATCACAAAGAACAAAGCATCAAAGTTGAACAACTACAAGTACAGAAAACAACAGAGCATCAAAAACTCATGAATACAGTAACAAGTTCTGCTACTCAAATATACCAAATGCAAGACCACAAGTACAATAACTCTAGATCATGCTACAGAATGTACATGTGAGGACAGTGAATACAAGAACAAGTCGAGATGAACAATGCAAACTACAAATGTGATACATGGAACAATGCATGATGAATTGGATCAACAGACTAACTCCAAATGCATCAGTGCATGAAGACATAAACAACATCAGAAGATCAAGTTCAGTGCCACAGCAAACAAGGTTCAGGTCATAATGGAGCAACCCGAGCTCAAGAATGATACAAAGTAAGATGAAAATTAAAATATGAACACATACATATATGTAGTGTATCAAGACAGTGAAACAAGCCAGAGGTATGAAACAAGGTTGCAAGCATATGAAATGAAGACAACAAGTAATACATAATCAAGTATAGAAGTGACTCAATGACCAAGCAATGACCAGAACACAAGCACGAGCAAATAAATGCAATTCGAAGTGATATAACAGCAACTACAGGTACTCAACAAGTTGTAGCAGTAGTAAATCAAAGTGTGCAACTCGAGAATATACACAAGTGCAGACCAAATGCACACGTCACAAGCATGAAACCACAAGTTACACAATCTAGTGATGCATACAGCAAAAAATGAAGACTGCATGAGTGATATAAGTCAGAGCAACAAAATCATCACAATGAAGACCACTATGCAGTGTACTGTAATACAACAGTGACATGCACATCAACTACAAGTCCAAGTGAAACCAAACCGCAAAGCCAAACATGTCCAGTTACAAGCTACAAATACCAATGATACAAGAGAGGTAACAGCATGGTACAATGCATAAATGACTACAGAATATAAATGAGACTCAGTGGTGAATCAACAACCTCGGCAAACATCAATAGCACAAAGATGACCGAAGTAAAATACTAATCAAGACGAAATCAATTTCAAAAATCAAGTGCGTATCTGTATTCTTTGAAATAGTCAAAGTAATCAAAAAAGAGGAAAGTTCTTTGCCGTATCGAACGTCTCAAGTTAAGGCCGTGAGCATCAAGACAGAAAGTAAATTAGGAAAGCCATGCGCATCAGGCAATAGAAAAGTTTTGGAAAGTATTGAATTGAAACGAAGAAAGCAAGTGTATTCGAATTCATATAAATATCAAACCCAAACTATCATCATCGGCATCGAGTGAAAAAAAACAAGCAATTTAAACGAGCAACGAAAGAAATTACATACCGAATCAACAACTCGATCATCAGAGAACGAAAGAGCCCAAGCAACGCAAATCAGAGAACGAGCGAGCAAAAGCAACGCAAAACAGTGAATTAATCATCAGAGAACAACCGCGAGCAACGAGCAACACAAATCAGAGGAGTCGAATATTGACAAGCCCCAATTTGGATCGTGAGCCGAAGCCCTAATTTCAGAACAAAGAATACAACGTCGGCCGCAATTGTTTCAGAAGGAAGAATAAAGAGGCCGACATTTTTCACGAGCCAAAAGAAAGAAGGATCGGGTTCAAGAATTAGTGGGCCGGCCTTTATTGTAAAGGGATTTGGTTTTTACTTAGGGTTTTAATTAAAGGGGTTTTTTATTTTTATTTTGAGCGAAAATTACGGATTCACGTTTGCATTTTAATTTTTGCTCCTACTTTATTTTTGAAGTCTGTTTTTCATTTTCGAGTCAAAGAATTTGTAAATCACCACCGAGGTTGTAGGTAGTGTCAGATTGTCTAGTTAGAATTAGTTCGGTGAGCAGGGTGTGCGAGTTTGCAAAACTCTATAGGCGGAGCAGAGTTTGCGAGTGAGCGAAACTCTATAGGCGGAGCAGGGTGTGCGAGTCTATGAGAGTGTTTGTGAGCGGGAGCAAAAGGGTTTGCGAGTCTAGTAGAGTGTTTGTAAGCGGGATACTGTTTAATTCTAATAGAAATCTGGGAATGCAGCAGTAGGCAGGGGTTGTCGAAGCTGGGTAAATTTTGTGTGTGATTTACTTTTCAGCATATTTATTTCTGCAGTTTGTTTTTACGTTTAAATCGAGAAAATTTGCTATAACCCTATTCACCCCCCTCTAGGGTTAATCTAGATCCTACAAGTGGTATCAGAGCCTGGTATTTTTATTTAACTCTAGAGTCATGAATCCACCAAATAATGCTTTTTCTGAGGGGCAATCTATTGCTAGACCACCCATGTTTAACGGGAATGATTATGCTTATTGGAAAGTTAGGATGAGTATTTATCTTAGTTCCGTTGATTATGATGTTTGAGATATTATTGAAACTGGCTATAAATCTCCCACTATAACCGTTGGTGATACTGAGATTCCTAAACCTAAGGATAGGTGGGATGCTAACGATAAGAGATTAAAAACTACAAATGCCAAAGCAATGAATGCTTTGATCTGTGCTCTTGATAAGAATGAATTTAATAGAATTTCTCATTGTACAATAGCACAGGAAATTTGGCACACTTTAGAGATGACACACGAAGGAACTTCTCAAGTCAAGGAGTCTCGTCTATCCCTATTCAGCAATGAATGCGAGAACTTTGTGATGGACAAAGACGAGAGCATAAAGGACATGTTTGGATGCTTTTCAACTTTGGTATACAACACTAGAGCGCTCGGGAAGGTATTCACTGAGGTAGAGCTTGTGAGGAAGGTGTTACGAGTTTTACCAATGAACTTTGAGGCAAAAGTCACAACAATCGAAGAATCGAAAGATTTGAGTAAACTAAGCATGGAGGAGTCGATTGGCAACTTAATGACATATGAGCTTGAGCTAAAAGCAAAGGAGGAATGCAACAACTCCAAATCAAAGAAGAAGACGATTGCCTTAAAGAGCAAAGAAAAGAGAGATGAAGATGAAGAAGATTCAGTTGAAGGGCTTGCAATGGCTGTCAATAATCTTAGAAAATGGTCAAGATTCAAGCCACTCAAGAAGAAAACTTCTGGTAATAGGTCAAGAGAGTCTAACAATTCCGATAATGAATTGACGTGCTAGAACTGCAACAAGCCTGGCCACTTCAATCAAGAATGCCCACTTCTCAAAAACAATCGAGGAAAGAAAAAGACGAAGAAGGTCTTTGCAGCGACTTGGGATGATGAAGAAGGAGAGGAAGTTTCGGATAGCAGCTCAGAGGAGGCTAACTTGTGTTGCATGGAAAAATCAGAATCAGAAGCAAGCTCCGAGGAATCTAGTGAGGCAGGTGAGTATTCCTACAGAGATCTTGTTTTTATGTGACTTGATCTCACTAAAGTAGTTGATGCTCTTGAATCTAAAATTGAAAAACTAAAATCTGATAGGAGAAAACTTGCTCGTGAAAATTTTAGGTTAGAAACTGAACTTGAAAATATTCAAAACCTAGAATGTAAAAAATGTAAAATTTTAGATTCAGAATTGACAAGACTTAAGAATAGCTTTGAGAATCTTGAAAAAGAAAACTTGAGTCTTAAGGAAACCATCGACACTAGGAAAAAGGATTTTATAAATCGATGCACCTCACTTGTAACTGAAAACACATCACTTAAAATCAAAGTCCAAAATCTTGAGAAATCTTTGAATAGCTTTTCAAGAGGCGAAAAATCTTTCCATGCTATTGGGAAATCAATTCTTTGCTAACAACAGAAAAGGACTAGGTTTTGGGAAAACACAAGTTGATGATAATGCAAAAGGTAGGAGTATCTTTGATAGATGTGAAATAATTGGACATCGTGTTGAAAATTGTAGTCATAGGAACAAGAACACAAAATTTATACAAGTTTGGGTTCCTAAGAATTCTACAAACAAATTTCATGTCTATTGGAACAAGAATAAAAGGACCAAACAAGTTTGGGTTCCAAAGGGTTTGTTTATTCATAATGCTTCTGCCACTAACAATCATGGACCTATAAATAGGTCACAAAAATCTTTCATCATGTAGGTATGGTGGCAGGCTAAGGAACAACAACGGTGTTCTCTGGATTTTGGCTGTTCCAGAAACACAACGGGCAACAAAGCAAAGTTCCTTAGCCTAGTACAAAGGTGACAGAATCACAATGGGCAATCACGAGAATTTATCGTAAAGGTAAAACAGTTAAAGGTATATTTATTTGATCGATAAATTAAATGTGATCATCTGCATCATATTCTGAATGAAATCAGCCAATATTGAGATGTTGTAAAGAGATGATTTTTTCTGACTTGTTCAACATAGTTGGCCAATTATACTTATGCCAAAAACACTATTCTTTGAATTCCTTCATATATATTAGTTTGGATAGTGTTTTGTTGGATGATAATATTTTTGGTTATTTTTGGCTAACTCTATATTCACGATCTTCTGATTATTTACATGGCTTCAATTCAAATCCAAAGAATGTCATTTAAATTGTTGCTAAAATTGGGTTTGAAATTTTTGATGCACACTTCATGGTCTGGTTTATCAATTTTACTTAGTGATATTTTGGATTGAAAGAGAAATTCAGATGCAGATCATACTGGTAATTTAGTTGACAGAAAACTTACTAGTTGAACGTGATTTTGAGACATTTAGTAACTGCATCGTTTTTCAAAGAAAATATCTGCATATTTTTTCATTACAAATAATTTTCAAATAGCAGAATTCTTTTTCTCATATAACCCCTTCGAGAAAATAATTGTTTGACCATATTTTCAAATTAATCATTTTTATTTGATTTTAAATGACAAATTTTGACTAATCCGACTCCCTACTAATTATCAAAAAGATAAATAGTGATTGAAAAGGTGATAAGTGTTGATATTTAACATACATTACTCAAGAGAGTATATTTGAAAAATTTCTTTAGGAATTAGAACAAGAATTTTAAAACTTATTGTTGGGTAAAGATTCCATGACCATTTCTATATCTGTCATTATTTCTATCGACCGTTGTTTATTAAATATTCAATATAGTTTGTCGATATGTGGTACTATAATCAGGAATCATTTGTTTTTCATGTCACATTTTTTTTTGTAAAAATAAATAAATATCCAAAGTATTCACTCATTTAAAAGTCCTCACGGTTATGCATGGGTGAATTACTCGGATTTTTGGTTATGTGCTTCCATGCTCATTTAAAAGTCCTTACGGTTATGCATGTATGGAAGGCATATCAAAATTAATTGATTAAATAGACAAGTTGATTCTAATCCTATTTAAAAGTCCTCACGGTCATGCGTGGTTAGAAGATGCTTGATTTCATTTTTAAAATTAAATTGGAATACTACTAATCTCATTTAAAAGTCCTAACGGTTATGCATGATTAGTAGATATTCAAATTCCTGATATAAATGTACCACAAGAAGATTCAATTGTATGATTTTATATGAACATCATATCCATTATTTGTAAAAGTGGAATATGCGCCTAACAAGGGTAGTTATGGTTTTTGTTTGATTCTTATTGAAGTTTAATATTTATATTCAATTTGAGTTTAATGTTGGATTAATATCGATCACTTTATCTCTATTTTTCTCTCACACTATTATTCTTTTGCAGATAACAAAAGGGGGAGAGAAAAGTTAAGATTTTTCAAATAGAATCAAGCAAAGGTCAAATAATTTTCCATTTGCATCTAGGCTTATTTGAATATTTCTATTTGTATGCATATATGTAGGGGGAGCATCATGTAGAGAGGAAGCATTTAAATAGGGGGAGCAATTAGAGTATATAATTGGTCAAATACATTTAACACGGCCAAAATCTTAAATATATGTTTGTTATCATCAAAAGGGGGAGATTGTATGAATATGCGCTTATATGTTTTTGTTTGATGATAATAAACATATATATATATATATGTATATATATATATTCATTTAAATGTATTTGGGTAATGTACTATTTTGTTTTTCATAGATTAAATAAATATTTGTTGAATAAAATAAATTGCACAAAATTTGAATTTGAATTCAAACAGAACAAGTTACACAGATTTTGAATTCAAACAGAAATTTTATTCAAACAAATATTTATTACAATCTTGAATAGTACAAATCAAGCTCTCATATACATTTTTAGTTACATCACAATTCAGTTTACATAAATTCCTCACTACATATCACTCACACTCGTATTTTGTCTTCAACTGCATTCCAGTTTGAATCCAGCACCTGAGCAATTTGCAAAAATATTCACTAACGCAGTAAAATTGAAAAATAAATATTTTTTCAATTTAAAATGAAATATGATTTTTGAAATTATTGTTTGTCTCAGTTATTTGGGTTGTTCGTCATAATTTACATTTGAATTCGTCACACACGAACAGTGTGACATGCATAGTGTATCACTGTACATGCCACAAGGCCGTGCACATCGGTATACACTTGATAATGCTACAGGGACGGTGAGCACAGGTCAAACCCAAATGAAAAGCCGGGTTCAACTCACGTGCAATATATTCAAAATCACAACACGAACACAAGGTCAAACTCGAGTTTTTAAAACTTGGTTCAACACAAGGCTACATGAAGAATGCAAAGCTTTGACAAATCAAAAGTGCATCAAAGCCAATTCAATGTGGATAGCAACAACAAAATGGACTGCAACAATCATGTATGCAGACCAGACCAGACCAAACTACAAAGAACATCAACAATGCAACAATGTGCACATTAAAGCAACATGACCACCAGAATCTCAAACAAATGCAAGCGACTCAAGCAACAAGTTTACAAAGGCAATATGAACAAGTGAAGCATCTGTGTCAAAACAAATCCAAATGTCAACAGTATGGATAGACAGTGATCACAAAGAACAAAGCATCAAAGTTGAACAACTACAAGTACAGAAAACAATAGAGCATCAAAAACTCATGAATACAGTAACAAGTTCTGCTACTCAAATATACCAAATGCAAGACCACAAGTACAACAACTCTAGATCATGCTACAGAATGTACATGTGAGGATAGTGAATACAAGAACAAGTCGAGATGAACAATGCAAACTACAAATGTGATACATGGAACAATGCATGATGAATTGGATCAACAGACCAACTCCAAATGCATCAGTGCATGAAGACATAAACAACATCAGAAGATCAAGTTCAGTGCCACAGCAAACAAGGTTCAGGTCATAATGGAGCAACCCGAGCTCAAGAATGATACAAAGTAAGATGAAAATTAAAATATGAACACATACATATATGTAGTGTATCAAGACAGTGAAACAAGCCAGAGGTATGAAACAAGGTTGCAAGCATATGAAATGAAGACAACAAGTAATACATGCTCAAGTATAGAAGTGACTCAATGACCAAGCAATGACCAGAACACAAGTACGAGCAAATAAATGCAATTCGAAGTGATATAACAGCAACTACAGGTACTCAACAAGTTGTAGCAGTAGTAAATCAAAGTGTGCAACTCGAGAATATACACAAGTGCAGACCAAATGCACACGTCACAAGCATGAAACCACAAGTTACACAATCTAGTGATGCATACAGCAAAAAATGAAGACTGCATGAGTGATATAAGTCAGAGCAACAAAATCATCACAATGAAGACCATATGCAGTGTACTGTAATACAACAGTGACATGCACATCAACTACAAGTCCAAGTGAAACCAAACTGCAAAGCCAAACATGTCCAGTTACAAGCTACAAATACCAATGATACAAGAGAGGTAACAACATGGTACAATGCATAAATGACTACAGAATATAAATGAGACTCAGTGTTGAATCAACAACCTCGGCAAACATCAACAGCACAAAGATGACCGAAGTAAAATACTAATCAAGACGAAATCAATTTCAAAAATCAAGTGCGTATCTGTATTCTTTGAAATAGTCAAAGTAATCAAAAAAGAGGAAAGTTCTTTGCCGTATCGAACGTCTCAAGTTAAGGCCGTGAGCATCAAGACAGAAAGTAAATCAGGAAAGCCGTGCGCATTAGGCAATAGAAAAGTTTTGGAAAGTATTGAATTGAAACGAAGAAAGCAAGTGTATTCGAATTCATATAAATATCAAACCCAAACTATCATCATCGACATCGAGTGAAAAAAAAAACAAGCAATCTAAATGAGCAACAAAAGAAATTACATACCGAATCAACAACTCGATCATCAGAGAACGAAAGAGCCCAAGCAACGCAAATCAGAGAACGAGCGAGCAAAAGAAACGCAAAACAGTGAATTAATCATCAGAGAACAACCGCGAGCATCGAGCAACACAAATCAGAGGAGTCGAATATTGAAAAGCCCCAATTTGGATCGTGAGCCGAAGCCCTAATTTCAGAACAAAGAATACATCATCGGCCGCAATTGTTTCAGAAGGAAGAATAAAGAGGCCGACATTTTTCACAAGCCAAAAGAAAGAAGGATCGGGTTCAAGAATTAGTGGGCCGACCTTTATTATAAAGGGATTTGGTTTTTACTTAGGGTTTTAATTAAAAGGGTTTTTTATTTTTATTTTGAGCAAAAATTACGGATTCACGTTTGCATTTTAATTTTTGCTCCTGCTTTATTTTTGAAGTCTGTTTTTTCTTTTCGAGTCAAAGAATTTGTAAATCACCACCTAGGTTGTAGGTAGTGTCAGATTGTCTAGTTAGAATTAGTTCAGTGAGCAGGGTGTGCGAGTTTGCAAAACTCTATAGGTGGAGCAGAGTTTGTGAGTGAGCGAAACTCTATAGGCGGAGCAGGGTGTGCGAGTCTATGAGAGTGTTTGTGAGCGGGAGCAAAAGGGTTTGCGAGTCTAGTTGAGTGTTTGTAAGCGGGATACTGTTTAATTCTAATAGAAATCTGGGAATGCAACAGTAGGCAGGAGTTGCCGAAGCTGGGTAAATTTTGTGTGTGATTTACTTTTCAGCATATTTATTTCTGCAGTTTGTTTTTACGTTTAAATCGAGAAAATTTGCTATAACCCTATTCACCCCCCCTCTAGGGTTAATCTAGATCCTACAAAATGGGCACTCTTGGTCAATCTATCCATAATAACCCATATACTCAAATTTCCTCTACTGGACCTTGGTAACCCGTCGATAATATCCATCGATATCGAATTCCATTTCGACGCTAGGATATCTAAAGGCTGAAGTAAACAATTTGGCTTTTGATGTTCAGCTTTCACTTTTTGGCAGTTTACACAGTACCTAACCCATAAGCCAACATCCCTTTTCATGCCTTCCCAATAAAAGCTACTCTTCATATCTTGATACATCTTGGTTCCTCCCGGATGAATCGTAAACTTCGATCAATGATATTTCTCTAGAACTTCCCTCCTTAAGTTCTCTTCGGAACACATTGTCGTCCCTTCTTTCTCAACGATTCGCTTTGGTTAAAACTAAAATCCTTTAGGTCATCATTCTCTGATCCTTCCTCAAGCCATCCAATCCTCTTAGCTAAAAATAAATCTTCTCTTTGCTTAGAAGCTATCCATTTGATCAACAATGGTCGAACTTCTAAACAAGATAACATGGCAGTACCCTGACTAGAACTAGCTATAGATCTCAACTGCACATCACAACTGCATAAGCTTCTAGATCCTTCCATTCTGCCAACGTCGCTAACACCATATTCTGATGTTTTTTTTACTAAGGGCATCTATACCTTATTTTCTTTCCTAGGAGTATACTCTATACTGAAATCATAAGCAGCCAAAAACTCCATCCATCACTATTGCCTCGTATTCAACTCCTTATGAGAGAATAAATACTTTAATGACTTACGATTAGTAGACAACTCAAATCTCTCTTCCAAAAGATAATGCCTCCAAATCTTTGAGGCAAACATCACCGCAACCAATTCCAAATCATGAGTATGATATCTAACTTCGTGCGGTCTAAGCTTCCTAGATGCATATGCAATAACTTTGCCCATATGCATCAATACTGCTACCAATCCCGTGCCATATGCACCAGTGTAAACTACCAACCCTTGGTTACCATCTGGAAATACAAATACTGGCACGTTGGTTAAGAAATGCTTTAACTTAAGGAATGCTTCCTCACATTTGTCGGACCAAACAAACTTCTCCTTCCTGGTCAACTTAGTCAAAGGCACTGCTATTCGCTAGAAATCCTTGATGAATATCCGGTAATACTCATCAAGTCCAAAAAAACTTCTGATCTCGGTTACCGTATCTTGTCTCTTTCAATTATTGACAGTATCGATCTTAAATGGATCGACTGACAAGACTTCTTCTGAAACAACATGACCAAGAAATTTAACTTCTCTCTCCCAGAAATAACACTTGGAAAACTTCGCCTTCAGCTGATTCTGCCTAAGCATCTCCAAGAGTACTCTAAGATGAATCTCATTCCCTCTTTCATCTTTAGCATATACCAAAATGTCATCTATGAACACCAACACGGACCTATTTAAGTGTTCTCGAAAAAATTGGTTCATCAAATCAACAAAGAAAGCATGTGCATTTGTTAATCAAAATGGCATCACCAACCACTCATACGAACCACACCTAGTTTGAAATGCCATCAAAGGAATGATATCCTCCGCAACTCTCACCTGATGGAACCCCGGTGCTAAATCCAATTGGAAAAATACTCTGGCTTCACTCAACTGATCGAACAGATCATTTATCATAGGCAGAGGGTAACTATTCTTGATCGTTCTTTCGTTTAACTTACAATATCGATGCACATTGTTAACGACCCATCTGGTTTCTTCACAATCACCATAGCTACTTCATAAGGTGGACTACTTAGTCTAATAAAATTTCTTTCCTCCAATTCCACTCGTCGCACCCTCAATTCCTTCTCTCTATCGGTGTCATCCTACTAGCTGGTCTACTGACAGATTCGACACCCAATACAAGCTCTATCCGAAACTCAACAACTTGTTTCGGGTGTAATCCAATGACCGGCTCAAATATATCCGCAAATTCTTTCGCTACACGAACCTGACTAAGCTCATCTCGAACCTCCATGGCATTTAACAAAGCATAAACACTCTTATAGGAATTCTCCACTAAGAAGATGAGTTGGTTACAAATATCTGGTGCCTCAATGATATTTCTCAATCCCGGCAAAATATCCTAGCCTCATACTTATCCAACCAATCCATACTCAAAATGATCCCAAAATCTACAAAAACAAAAGCATACAAACTGAATTCAAACTTATGACCTAAAAAACCAAGTTCTAACTGGTCGCATCTCATTCCAACAGTTGCACACCCTACTATTAGTTTCGCAACCCTTGAGGAAGTAAAAAAGCTATGTGGGTTCTATACCTAACCTATCAACAAAATACTGTGATATAAATGAATGTGATGCACTAGTATCAAAAAGTACTCTAACTGGTATACTCTGTGTCAAAAGTGTACCTTCCATCGATGTCTTTCCCTTTTCTACTGCAGTAGGTCTAGAAGAAGATGGTGGTCTTATAGCAAACACCTTCCCTCTGTCTGCCATAACTGGCTTTGGACACTGGTTCTTATAACGTATAACTTGGTCACAGTTAAAGCATTTTACATTCTTCTTCTTTGCAGGCTTCTTTCCTTTACCAGATCTCCACTCATTAGAATAATGGCCCTTCTTATCACACTTATAACACACCGAATCATCCTTTGCCTTCTCAGCGGCCTCCTATTTCTAGGCTCCTCTCTTCTTAAAGAATTTCCTTTTCCTTCCCTGAAAACCTTAGGACTCAATTAGCTTCTCCCTAGTTGAAACAGCAAGCATTTTCTGGCAGACGATCATCTCCACCATCACATGATTAGGTTCTCTATTATGAGTCATAATCATCCTGCCTAACTCTGGCCTCAAACCTCTAATGAATCTCTCGTTCCTTCTAGCATCCATGTCCACCAAAGCATAACCATATCGAGATAGCCTATCAAACTTAGCAGCAAACTCGATCATAGACATCTGTCCTTGGATAAGATCCATGAACTTCCTCCTCAATGCCGATTTAGCAACCTCAGACAAGAACCATTGCACAAACCTCCTCCTAAAGTCAGCCTAAGTCAAATCTTCCTCCGGCACTTCGGCCGTCACATTATTCCACCAATAGAGTGCTAACCCTTGCAACTGTCTAGAGGCTAGTCTTCTCTTCTCTCCATCATTCAAGCCTAAATCTATAAAGATCCCCTCATAGTTCAACGGCTAGTTCTCTACTTTAATAACATCTTCCATTCCAACAAAGGGCTTTCCTTCTAGACTGATATGGTCTCTACTCAGCTTAGATAATTATAACTAGCTAGAACTACAGGATTATCTCCACTAACATTACTAGAAGCTCCCGCTTGCAATAAATTAGCCAACAACTGACACACCATCCCCGCATCTACTGGCGGGTTTCCAACACCTACATTGGCCTCAACATTATGGATACCATTAGCATGTCGACCTTGGTTCCTTCGAGTATTAGATCGAACATTTCCATTAGTATTAGTGCTTTATCCACCTAGATTTCCCCTTCCTTTACTTGCTTCCATATCCTTTTTCTCATAAATCTCCATACGAGCATTAGTAAGAAACAGAAGAATGGTCTAAGAGAATGTTGAATATGTACTTCAATACATACCTATATATCAAATACAGGTATGTTACTATAGCGTTAACCAAAACCCTGATCTTATTTTTAAATTTATTGGATTATGTTTGAAAAAGTTTTAGGTTTTACTTTTCTTTTAAATATTCATAAACCTATGCTCTGATATCAACTTGTAACATCCCTCTACTTGGAGGCCCATAACTAATGGCTACGGATGCTGCAGTCATCCATAATTATTAATCTTCGGTAACCAAATACGGCGGAGCAAGATACATTGATACACAGATCACAAAATTATGGAAAGTTTTTAGCAATTCAAAAACACATTTTCATGTTCAAATCAAATAATTTCATGTTTATTACATAATCCCAAATTACGTTAACCACGTTCAGTAAAATGTAATTGTTACAAATACGCCAAGAGCGACACATGAAGAAGCTTCCTTGGTCGATTAGAGCATATAATATGGCTAATAAATCTACCTTTATAAACCAAACACACAGCAAAAAGAAAACTCTAAATATCTATCTTCCTCCTACATGCCTCCGGAAGCTTTATTCATCGAAGAATACTCAAAATCAATTGAGTACCCGAGAGTTTAAGGGGAAAACAAAAACTTCGAGTCAGACATAAAGCCTACTATGAATAATATTCTAACATTTCATGCTTTGTAGATATCCATTGAGACCATGCCGTGTCGCCGGAACGGGTTTTCCCTCGCTAGTGTCCTAAAAACTTTATAAAGACATATACTGTGCTCCTGCATCCACAATGGCCAAAACTTACATTTTCAAAATATTATGAAGATATGCATACTTGAAAATAATTAGGATTTCTCATTCCCATTTTAGTCTGACACCCTGTCATAATTATAATTTCTAGGGTCACTATTAACCATTTTGGTTATCATAGTTTACTAGTAACTTTGTTATACCTAATATACACTCTGTCCTATTCAAAATTTTCATGGGATTATTAAGAACCTACAGGCTCCCGCCAGTTAACTCAAACAATTCATGGTCCTCCTGAACCTATTATTCCTTTCAATAACTAATCACCTTATTCTAGTTTTCATGGGCTTACTAGGAACTTATGGATTTGTCTAGTAACTCGCTTCATATCCTAGTTTTCATGGGTTGACTAGGAACCTACTGATACTTCAATTAGCCACTTTCTTTTCCTAGTTTTCATGGGTTTACTAGGAGCCTATTGACTGATGTCAATTCATAATCCAGATACAGTTTTCATGGTTTATTACAAACTAATTAGCCCCTACCAAATGTCCTTAATACAAATTTTTCATGGGTTAACTATGAGCCTATTGGTTTCCTCCAATAACTTCTTAATCATAGTTTTCATGGGTTTACAATAAACTTTTTAGGTTACACCAATAACGACTTTATCATGGTTTTCATGGGTTTACTATAAATCTTTTGGTTACCTCCAACTACTACAAATTTGGGCATCTTATATTTATGGTCAACCTAACTCCTTGGATGCAATTCTAATCATTCATGAGTTTAATCAATTTATATTCACTATTGATTTAACCTAGCTTTTCTACCCTTTTTTCCCAAAATACAGTTATGGGTCATTATGCGAATATATTCCTACTTGAAGAAGCAAAACAACAATTTAACAATACCAATTCTATGGGTTTTATGGTTCTTGAAATATATTTCATAAAACATAGTCAACATCTTTAACTTATATTTTTATCAAGGAAAATTCTTCTTCAAAATTACATATTTAAAGCCATTACAAAACTACTTTATATAAGACATGGTTTTCCTTAAAAATTTAGAGTTATAGATTTTAAAACCTTTTATCAATGTTGAAAGCTACTAATTTCAACTTCTTCGAAGGGTTTCAATCATATCTTCTTAAAATAATAGGCTCCAATCCTCTTTATACTTTAAATCACTTTTTTCCAGACCCTTCGACCCCATTGAAACCCAAACCTTTCGTGAGTATTGGAAAACCATTTGAAACCATTAAAACACAAACCTTTCAAAAGCAATGGAAAATAAACCTTTCAAGAACTCACTGGGTCCAATTAAAAACATGTGGAGAGCCTTCTTTAAAAACCTTTCGACTTCATTAGAGGCAACCTTTAGACTTTGTCAAAAGCTCTGCTTAGAAAGCTTTAAAACATATCATTTAAAACAACAAGCCTCGGCCTTTTAAAACAACTCCTTCGAAAGCTTTGGGTTATACTTCAATTAAAAAACAAGGGTAAATCACCTAATTTGTAAGCTTTGATACCTTTTAAAAGCATTGGAGAAGTGGTGGTTTTAAAACAAGTAAACTCTTCGACTTTATCGAAAGCAACGACTTCGAAGGGTTGGAAAAAGCGCCAATAACCTTTCGACTGCATCGGAAGGTTCAAAACAAAACAATGATAAAGCGATAGTAACCTTTCGACTGTACTGAAAGGTTTAAAATATTTATTTTAAATAATTTACCTGGTCCAAAGCAACCAAGTCTAAAGCTCCTTTTTGAAAGCAAGCAGGTTAAGCTTTTGGTTTATTAAACAAACATACCCCAACCTCTTTGGTAATGAACCTTTCACTAAGTACCCTTCGACCTTGTTCAATTCATTACGGACCAAGTAACTTGATACAATATGCATTGAAATTTTACCTTGTCGAAATCTATAACCTTTCGACCTTATCGGGAGGACTGGGTCGGAAAGTTTGATGCTTAGATGGCTGAAACATGCTAAAGCATGGTTTTCTTGTTTTATACTTAAAAAGGTAACTTTTCAACTAACCTGCCTTTATTTGTCAAATTCTCACTGGTTAACACATACGTTTTAGAAAAGATTTGCCACTTATTTCAGAATCAAATAATAATTTTATTTTATAAAATACCCCTTCTTCTTAATTAAATATATAAAACATTTAAGTCCCACAGCTTAAGTAATTTAATATATTCATCAAATCACTTAGTAAAAATCTAGAAAAATCCCTGAAAATCTATTATAATATGTTTTCCAACATGTAAAAATTTCAAATCCAAATAATAATTATTTTAACCATAATTAATTTATAACTCAATAAATCATCTTTTGCACTATAAAATTAATATAAGATCCACATAAATTCAGAAAATTATGGAAATTGAAACGTATCTCCAAAATCATGTTTTCTATAACATAAACAACCTTGCTTAATCCATATAAATCATAAATCTAGCTTATCATCATTCAATATATCATAAAGTCGATTTCCGCTAAAATCCAAAACCATATGTTCATATAACTAAAATAGAGCCGTAGAAATTATTATTCACCTTAGATTGGATAAGGGAACTAAAGTTTGGTTGAGATTGATTCCTTCTAACTTGAATCCTAAGCTTTAAGTTGATTTCTCTTCTCTTCTTTCTAATGGAAAGCCTTACTTCTCATGGTTATAAAATTTTGTTTTAAGTAAAATGAATGTGTATGATCTAATACGAATAGTATAAGGGTGGAAGGTATGATTATTTACCCTAATTCCCTTATGTTTAATTTCGTAACCATTTATACAAGTTCATTAGATTTCAAATTAGCATGGCCATTTAATTTATTAAGCAACCTCAATCTCATTATCTGCATTGTTCTATTTATTTTAATTAATTCTCTTGAATAATGTCAATAAAATTAGGGGAGTTACATGGAAGCAGGAAATGGAATAGGAAATTTATGCGAGAAAAGCGGAATACGGATCTTGAGGCTAGGATTAACACTAGAGGGGGGGTGAATAGTTTTTAAAAGAATTACTAAATCTTTTTGAGTTTTTGTTAACCTGAACATAAATGTATGCAATATTCAGACACAGATATGATCACAGAATCAAACATAAATGCAGAAATAAAGTAAAAGAAATAAAGAAAAGAACACACCGGATTTTATACTGGTTCGGAGTTACCCTACATCCAGTCCCGCAAACAAGTACGGATTTCCTTTCAAAAGCAATTGTACAATTACACCCTCGATTTCAAGGCCACGAGATACACCACTCCAGATTCACAATCCTCTGGGTAGAGATACTTGATTTCACGGGCAACAAGTTTACCCAATTGATTTCCAAGGCTACAATCACACCTTTTCTCGCTTGATTGATTTCATAGGCTACAATCACACCTTTTCTCGTTTAGTTTATTACAAAGAAGCATATAACTCTGAATAGTACTGAGATCTTGTTGAGATAGTGATAGAGAATCAAACCAGAAATGATCTAGTTAGATTCAATTGTTATTTCGGCGGATTAATGGTAAAATTGTGTATAAAGAAATGTGGAAGAAGAAGAGGAGTGAAATCAGAAAAAGTATGAATATAAATTCGTTCAAAACTACCCCTATTTATAGTAGAACAACAGCCATGTCCATTCGTGAAAGGATATGACAAATAGACACTTCCTTTGAAATTCAAAATTTTGAAATAAACTGCTACCATGTCGACATAGGGTACTTGAGGATGTCGACATGCCTAAGGTAGCTTTGGTAATTTGATTTTCTTTGAAAATAACTTATATCTTGTATTAAAACTATTTTAAACTTTATAAATATACTTATTATAGTTAAATACATAAGTAAATATAGAGAATAATATATATATATATATATATATATATAATTCTACTATAATTTTATATTTAAATCTAAGTATAAATATTAAAAGTTAAATATATTACTATTAAAAGATAGTTTAAAACTAAGGATAATTTGATTTTGAAAATAAAGATTATTTTGAGGCTAAAAATATTTAAAACCAGGATAGATGTTTTTGATTCTTTTAAAAGGAAGGTTTTGATGTCATTTTGAAAACATGATATAATTTTGTAAAACATTTGAATAAAAGGTTAGAGGGTACAAATAATATTCCACTAGATTTTTCGTAGGTTCCATCCTACTTAGGGTTTTATCCCTTTAACAGGCTCGAAGTGGATTCCATTCCCCGAATAAATTGGATTTTAAGATGCCAGTGCTTTTCTAGGAGTTCTAACAACATTCCTAATTAAATTACTTATTATTGAAATCTTGAACTCTTGATATTCTTGATACTCATGAGTCTTCAATCTTGATATCTTGAATCTCTATACTGTACAGTCTTCATTCTTGGTACCTGCATGGTTAGATCCTGCATATACATATATATCTAAACTATAATGTTAGTATTTATATTTTATAATCTTATTCTAAGGTTGTTGTCATCAAAACCATCATCTCTAGGACTAACAATCTCTCCCATTTTGATGATGACAACCTTTGTTTATAAAATATTACTTCTATCCTAATAACTCCCCATTAATCTATGCCTAACTATCCTATTTTATATTTCTCCCCCTTTGTCATCAACAAAAACTAACTACAAACTATATAACTCCGCCTTAATCTAATACTGTATGACATGTGATTATAATGATAGTGTGATCATAAATAATCATCACTTAATTCTAAAACTGAAACTTAGTCCTAAATTACTGACTATCCTAACTAAGATTCCATATACGATAATACTTATAATTGTGGGAAATCAAATATAAGAACACAAATTATTTATTAATTATATATTGTTTTATTTACATTTTCGTAGAGAACGTAAGAAAGAACATACAACAATAGGAAAGAGAGAAAAGAAACTAGTGTGTGTCCTTGAAAATGGGAGATCTATGAACCAAACAATTTGGGTAGTGGAAATAGAAATTTCCACGTTGTTCGACTAGGTTTCCATCCTTGTCAAAGCACACTTCTCCAATGCAAACGACTTTGTCGTCATCTTCAGCGTGCTCTTCTTCCATGAAGGCTTCTTCTTCTTCTTCTTCCTCGTTGTCCTCTTGCACTTGATCTCCTAAAGACTCTTCATCAATCAAGATCAGCTTAGCGTGATTGTCCATTAGAAATTTTTGCAAATTTCTAAGGATTTTGCCTTGCCGTTGTTGTTCTTGGCCATTCTAAGTTGCACCACTTGAATTTCAGTCATTAGTTGCAGTGCATCTTTCAAAGAATCCTCCATTTTCATCACTCGTGCGAGCGTAGTTCGTTGAAATGGTCCTGAAGAAGGAGAAGAGAACGAAAAGGTTGAATTTTTGTTTGATTTGGAAGAGGAGGCCATTGTTTAATTAATTTCAGAAGTGAGAACAGAGAGAGAACAAAGAGAATGATCAAAATTTCAAAATAGGAAGAATATATAACCACTCATTTGAATTTTGGTGGGAAAAATTTCAAAAATAAAAAATCGTTATATGTCGACATGGGTAGAGGGGGGATATCGACATGGTGTTTGATATTTTTACTATTTGATTTACTTTGATTTAATTTTTAATTATACTTTGTTATTTATATTTTATATTTCAGTTATTGTAAAAATACCTAATTCTCTTCTTAATTTAGTAAATATAGATTCATTTAAGGGTTTTGTTAAGATATCCGCAATTTGATTCTCAGAATTGATATAATTGAGAGTAATTACTTCCTTACTTATATTATCTCTGAGAAAATGATGTCTGATATCAATACGTTTAGTTCGAGCATGATGAATAGTATTTTTGAATAAATTTATTGCACTAGTATTGTCACAATAAATTGGTGATTTTGAGATATTTAAACCAAAATCTTTTAAAGTTTGTTGCATATATATTACTTGAGAACAAGCCAAAGCAGCAGAAATATACTATGCTTCAGTTGTTGACAAAGAAACTGTGGTTTGCTTTTTACTAAACCAGAAAATCAAAGAATGCCCCAAAAAGTGACAAGTTCCACTTGTACTTTTTCGGTCTGATTTACAACCAGCATAATCAGCATCACAATAAGATATTAAGTCAAAAGAATCATTTTTAGGGTAAAATAAGCCATAATCAAAGGCGTGTTTAACATATCTTATGATACGTTTTACGGCTTTTAAGTGGGTCTCTTTAGGTTGGGATTGATATCTTGCACAGAGACAAACACTATGCATGATATCAGGTCTACAAGTAGTGATATAGAGTAGTGATCCAATCATTTCTCTATATAATTTTTGATCTACATCTTTTGAGAGATCTTCTTTACTTAGGCACTCATTGGTTGCTATGGAAGTGGGTTTTCCACTTGCAATAGTCAAACCAAATTTACTAACTAGGTCTTTAGCATATTTTCTTGACTAATGAAGATACCATTATCTAATTGTTTTATTTTTAATCTTAGAAAGAAGTTAATTCACCCATATGACTCATCTCAAACTCTTTTGTCATTATTTCAGAAAATTCTTTATTCATTTCAAAATTAGCCGATCCAAAATGATATCATTTACATAAACTTGTACTATTTGAATATCGTCTTTATTTCTTTTAATACAAACAGTATTATCTACTTTACTAATTTCAAAGTATGATGTAATAAGTAAGATCTTAGTCTATCATACCAGGCTCTGCGAGCTTGTTTTGGACCATATAGAGCTTTCTTAAGTTTGTAAACATGATTTGGTAATTTTTCATTTTCAAAAAGTGGTGGTCGTTTAACATATACTTCCTCTTTTACAAATCTATTTAAAAAGGTACTTTTAACACCCATTTTGTATAATTTGAAATTATTATGATTTGTTGAAAGCAAGTAGAATCCTAATGGCTTCTAATCTTGCTACGGGAGCAAAGGTTTCATCAAAATCTATTCCTTCTTCTTGACAATAACCTTGAGCAATTAACCGGGCTTTATTTCTAACAACCTCTCCTAGTTCATTCATTTTATTTTTATAAACCCATTTAGTTCCAATTATGGTTTTATTTTTAGGTCTAGGAATAAGTTCCTAAACATCATTTCTAGTGAATTGATTTAGTTCTTCTTGCATAGCCAAAATCCATGAATCATCAATTGATGCTTCTTTTGGATTTTTGGGTTCAATAGTTGATATAAAGGCTACATTGCTCATTTTACTTAATTGATTTCTAATTGTAACAATAGATTGCATATCTCCTAGTATATTTTTTATAGGATGATCTTTTAAAACTTTAATTCTTTTATTGGGATGATTCAATTTCATTATTAGTTTCAGTTGACTCTTGATTTTGAGTGATTAAATAGTCTTCATCGTTTGTATCTTCAAAATTATTGAGATTTTCATCGAATGAAACATGCATTGTTTCTTCGATGGTGTTAGTTCTTAAATTAAACACTCTGTATGCTTTACTTCTATTAGAATATCCGATAAAGATACTTTTGTCAGATTTAGGATCAAATTTATCTAAGTTGTCTTTTGTATTTAAAAAAATATATTTGCTTCCAAAAATTCTAAAATAAGATAACTTAGGTTTCTTTCTATAAAGAAGTTCAAAGATGTCTTATCAGTTAAAGGTCTAATTAAAATTCTATTTAAATATAACGGGCGGTAGCAACTGCTTCTGCCTAAAAATACTTTGGTAATTTACTATCTAAAAGCATAGTTCTCGCACACTCTTAAATCGTTCTATTTTTACGTTTCACTACTCCGTTTTTATTATGGAGTTCCTGGAAATGAAAAATTGTGTTATTCCCTTTTTATTGTAGAATTCCTCAAACTTTTCATTTTCAAATTCACCACCGTAATCACTATGGATGGTTATAATTTTTAGAGAAAGTTGATTTTGAATCCTTTTTGTAAAGTTCTTAAAACATTCAAAAGTATCACTTTTATGTTTCAAAAATATTGTCCATGTAAATCTATAATAATCATCTACAATTACAAAAACATATTTACTATGATTTATTGACAGAATTTGAGATGAACCAAATAAATCAAGGTGAAGTAAATCAAGAGGTTTTGAAGTTGAAATCATATCTTTTAATTTAAAGGAATTTTTTCTAAGTTTTCCTAATTGACATGCATCACATAGACTATCTACTTTAAAATTCATTTTAGGGAGGCCTCTTACTAGATCATATTTTGACAATCCAGATAAGAGTTTGAAATTCAAATGTCCAAATCACTTATGCCAAACCCATGGGTCACTTGTATTTGCCAAAAGACATAAGTTATCATTTGAGATTTTCATACTAAGAATATAAATATTCTTTTCCCTAATTCCCTCAAATATTATGATTGAATTATTATCTTCAATGTGACATTTATCTTTTTCAAATTTAATTTTATATCCTTTATCGCAAAGTTGATTAATACTTAGTAGATTATGTTTCAGATTCTTAACTAGCAAAACATTAGTAATAATAGGAGTTTCAAAGTTACCGACTTTGCCAATGTCAACCACATATCCTTTTGAATTGTCTCCAAAGTTAACTAGTCCTCCTTCCTTGTATATTATATCATTCAGCATATGAGGATTGCCAGTCATGTGTCTAGAGCATCCACTATCAAGTATCCATTTATTCTTTTTGATCTGCACAATTTGTCCATTGTGGATTGATTCATCAACACCTACAAAGCATGTTTCCTGCACATCATATAATTTTGGTAGACAACTTGAATTTGAATATTGGTTATATGAAGACTCAAGAGGCATGATGATCTGAATATTTCAAAACTAGTACTAACAAGTTTTTCAAACATATCCATTTTCAAAACTTTTTCAAAAATCATATTATGAAACTTTGTAAACCAAGCTCTGATACCAAATGCGAGAAAAGCGGAATACAGATCTTAAGGCTAGGATTAACACTAAGGGGGGGTGAATAGTGTTTAAAGGAATTATTAAATCATTCTGAGTTTTTGTAAATCTGAACACAAATGTATGAAATATTCAAACACAGTTATGATTACAGAATCAAACACAGATGCAGAAATAAAGTAAAAGCAATAAAGGAAAGAACACACCGGATTCTATATTGCTTCGGAGTTACCCTACGTCTAGTCCCGCACACAGGTATGTATTTACTTTCAAAAGCAACTGTACAATTACAGCTTAGATTTCAAGGCCACGAGGTACACCACTCCAGATTCGCAATACTCTAGGTAGAGATACTTGATTTCACGGTCAATAAGTTTACCCAATTGATTTCCAAGGCTGCAATCACACCTTTTCGGGCTTGATTCATTTCGCAGGCTACAATCACACCTTTTCTCGCTTAGTTTATTACAAAGAAGCCTATAACTCTGAATAGCACTGAGATCTTGTTGAGACAGTGATAGAGAATTAAACCAGAAATGATCTAGTTAGATTCTATGTTGATTTCGGCAGAGTAATGGTAAAAATTTGTATAAAGAAATGTGGAAGAAGAAGAGGAGTGAAATCAAAAAAAATATGAATATAAATTCGTTCAGAACTACCCCTATTTATAGTAGAACAACATCTTTGTCCATTCGTGAAAGGATATGACGAATAGACACTTCCTTTGAAAATTCAAAATTTTGAAATAAACTGCTACCTTGTCGACATGAGGTACTTGAGGATGTCGACATGCTTAAGGTATTTTTGGTAATTTACTTTTCTTTGAAAATAACATTTATCTTGTATTAAAACTATTTTAAACTTTATAAATATACTTAATTATAGTTAAAATACATAAGTAAATATAGAGAATAATATATATATACACACAAAATTTTACTATAATTTTATATTTAAGTCTAAGTATAAATACTAAAAGTTAAATATATTATTATTAAAAGATAGTTTAAAACTAAGGATAATTTGATTTTGAAAATAAAGATTATTTTGAGGATAAAAAAATTTAAAACCAGGATAGATGTGTTTGATTCTTTTAAAAGGAAGGTTTTGAAATCATTTTGAAAACAAGATATAATTTTGTAAAAAACATTTAAATAAAAGGTTAGTGGATACAAAATAATGTTCCGCTAGATTTTTCGTAGGTTCCATCCTACTTAGGGTTCCATCCCTTTAACAGTCTCGAAGTGGATTCCATTCCACGAATAAATTGGATTTTAAGATTCTACTGCTTTTCTAGGAGTTTTAACAAAATTCCTAATTAAATTAATTATTATTGAAATCTTAAACTCTTGATATTCTTGATACTCATGAGTCTTCAATCTTGATATCTTGAATCTCCATACTGTGCAGTCTTCATTCTTGCTACCTGCATGGTTAGATCCTACATATACATATACATCTAAACTATAATGTTAGTGTTTATATTTTATAATCTTATTCTAAGGTTGTTTTCATCAAAACCATCATCTCAAGGACTAACAATCTAGGTGGAGGAAGGCCACAGCCAATCGAAATGATCGACTAATACCAGGAGGAACCATGGTCGAGAAGCTAATGCTAATCCAAATGCTAAAGCCAATGAAGGTGCTGGAAATCCGCCAGTAGATGTGGGGATGGTGTATTAGCCGTTAGCTAACCTTTTGCAAGCAAGAGCTACTGGTAATGTTGGAGGAGCTAATCTTATAGCTCCAACTAGATATAATTATGCTAGGTTGAACAGAGATTAAACCAATCTAGGTGGAAAGCCATTTATGGGAACATTGGAAACCATGGAGGTTGAGAATTGGTTGTTGATCTGTGAGAGGATCTTCACTAATTTAGGCTTGGATAATGGGGAAAACAGGAGGCTGGCCTCTAAAGAGTTGCAAGGGGCAACACTCCATTTGTGGAATAGTGTGACAGCCGAAGTTTCGAAGGAGGAGCTGACTTGGGATAATTTCAGAATAAGGTTTGAGCAGAAGTTTCTATCTGAGGTAGCTAAGTCGGTGATAATGAGGAAGTCCATGGATCTTGTCCAAGGGGATATGTTAGTAATCGAGTATGCTACTTAGTTTGATGAGCTATCTCAATCTGGATATGCCATTATAGACACTGAAATTAAAAGGAACGAAAGATATATTCGAGGACTGAGACTGGAGCTTGCTAGAATTACCATGACTCATGTCAGAGAACCTTGTATGTAGTGGTGATAATGGCTATTCGCCATGAAGAGATGCTTGTTATTTCTGCTAGGATGAAGCCAGTTGAATCCCAGTGTCCTTAGGGAAAGAAAAGGAAATTCATTAAAAAGAAGGGAGCCTAGAAAAGGGATGCTGCAAAGGGGGCAAAGGTTGATTTATTGTGACTCAAGTGTGATAAGAAGGGTCATTATGCTCACTAGTGCCAGGCAGGCAAAGGGTAGAAGCCTGTAGAGAAGAAGAATGTGAAATGCTATAATTGCAACCAAGTTGGGCATAACAAGAACCAGTGTCCAGAGCCAGTCAGGGGGACAGAGGGAAGGTTTTTGCTATTGGTCCACCATCTTCTTCTAGGCCTACTGCAGCGAAGAAAGGGAAAACTGTGATGGAAGGGTGCTTTTGATTTAGAGTATGCTAGTTAAAGTACTATTTGTTACTAGTGCATCGCAGTCATTTATACCACAATATTTGGTTGATAGGTTATGCATAGAACCCATATACCTTGTTTCTTCCTTAAGGGTTGAGAATCCATAGGATGGTATACAACTCTAGGGATGAGATGTGACCAATTAGAACTTGATTTGTTAGGTCATAAGTTTAATTGAGGTCTATATGTTTTTTGATTTCATTGATTTCGGTATCATTTTAGGTATGGATTGGTTGGGTAAGTATGAGGCTAGGATATTTTTCCAAGATAGGGAAATATTGTTGAGGCAACCAGATAGTCATAAGTGAATCGTCTTCTCAATGGAGATTGCAGCAGGAGCATTTGTGCTTTGTTAAGTGGCATGAAGGTTGGAGAAGAGCTTAGGTAGGTTAGAGTGGCAAGGTAATTTGTAGATGTCTTTGAGCCAATTACAAGATTACCATTAAAATAAGATGTTGAGTTTCGAATAGATCTTGTACCAGGTGCTGAACCTGTGAGTAGACTACCTAGCATAATGACACCGACAGAGATGAAGGAGTTGAAGGTGCAGCCAGTGGATCTTAAAGGAAGGAATTTTATTAGACCAAGCAATTCGCTTTGGGGAGCAGCTGCGGTATTCGTGAAGAAATCAGTTGGGTCTTTAAGGATGTGCATCGACCATCATAAGTTAAACGAAAGGACGATCAAGAATAGGTAACCTCTACCAGGCATTGATGATCTGTTTAATTAGTTGATCGGAGCCAAGGTGTTTTCCAAATTGGATTTGGCGACAAGGATCTATCAGTTAAGAGTGTCAGAGGACAGCATTCCTTTGATAGCCTTTTGAACTAGATATGGTTCATACGAGTGGTTGGTAATACCATTTGGATTGACGAACGCACTGCTTTCTTTGTAGATTTGATGAGAAGAGTCTTCTGAGAGTATTTGGATATATTCGTGTTGGTGTTTATAGACGACATTTTGTTATACTCTAAGGAGGAGAAGGAGCCTTAAGATCATCTTATAGTTGTGCTTGAGACACTGTGGAAGAATCAACTAAAAGCGAAGTTTTCCAAGTGTCATTTTTGGAAGAAAGAGTTTATGTTTTTGGTCACATGGTTTCAGAGAAAGGGTTGTCAGTCGAGCTAGATAAGATCGAAGCTGTGTACAGTTGGAAGAGACTAGAGATGGTGACCGAGATCAAAAGATTTCTTGTACTTGCTAGCTATTACTGGAGATTCATTAAGGATTTCTCGCGGATAGCAGCACTTCTGACTAATTTGACCTAGAAAGATGTGAAGTTTTTCTGGTCCCACAAATGTGAGGAAGGGTTCCTTAAGTTAAATCCTTTGTTGACCAATGCACAATATTAGTAGTTCCAGAGGGAAACTAAGGGTTGGTAGTATACACTGATGCATGTGGAACTGGATTGGGGGCATTATTGATGTAGAAGGGTAAAGTTATTGCCTACCCATCTAAGCAGCTTAGACCGCACGAAGTATGATATCCTACTCATGACTTAGTGCTAGATGCGGTTGCCTTCATGATTTGGAGACATGATCTCTTAGGGGAGATATTTGAGTTGTATATCGATCATAAGTCTTTAAGATATTTATTCTCTCAGAAGGAGTTGAATATGAGGCACCAAAGGTGGCTTGAGTTTTTGGCTGCTTATGATTTTAGTTTAGAGTATACTCTTAGGAAAGGAAATAAGGTAGCAGATACTCTTAGTAGAAAACATCATAATGTGGTGTTAGCTATGTTAGTAGAATGGAAGGATCTTGAAGCTTTGGCCAGTTGCAATGTGCAGTTAAGATAATCTACTTGTATAGTCAGGGTACTGCCATGTTGTCTTATTTAGAAGTTCGACCAGTGCTGGCCGAAAAGATAGCTTCTAAATAGAAAGAGGATCCAGAATTAGCCGAGAGGATTAGAAAACTTGAGGTAGGATCAGAGATTAGTGATCTAAAGGATTTATATCTTGACTAGAGAGGATGGTTGAGAAAGAAGGGGCGGCTATGTGCTCCGAATGTAGAGAATTCGAGTAGGGAAGTTCCTGAGGAATGTAATCGATCCAAGTTTATGATTCATCTTGGAAGGACTATGGTGTATCAGGATATGAAGAGGAGCTTATATTGGGAAGGCATGAAGAGGGATGTTGGCTTTTGGTTTAGGCAGTGTGTTAACTGTCAACAAGTGAAGGCCAAACATCAGAAACTAAGTGGATTGCTTCAGCCTTTAGAGATTCTAGTCCAGAAATGGAATTCAATAGCCATGGATTTTATAGATGGGTTGGCAAGGTCGAATAGGGGATGAAATCATATGGATTATAGTGAACAGGCTAACCAAGAGTGCCCATTACATTCCATTAAATTCAACTTGGACAACACCTGTTTTGGCGAAGTTGTTCATGAAGAACATAGTTAGACTTCATGGGATTGGTAGTAGTATAGTTATCGACAAAGATGCATTATTCACTAGCGAATTTTGAAAGAGTCTACAAGAGGTATTGGGTATCGAGCTCAAGATCAGTATAGCTTATCACTCACAGATGGATAGGTAGACAGAGAGAGTCAACAAAGTATTCAAGGATTTATTGAGAGCTTATGTGCTGGACTTTGGTGGATCTTGGGAGGACCTCCTACATTTGATTGAGTTTTCCTATAATAATAGTTATCAGACTAGCATAGGAATGGCGCCCGTTGAAGCTTTGTATGAAAGGCCATGCAAATCACCTGGATGTTGGTTAGAGACGGGACATAGATTGGTTTTAGGTCCAGATTTGGTTAAAGAGGCATCAGAAAAGATTTCGTTAATCCGATGACGGATGAAGGAAGCTCAATCCAGATAGAAGAGTTATGCATATAAAAGGCATAAAGACCTACAGTTCTCAATAGGAGACCGGGTTTTCGTTAAGGTATCACCGATAAAAGGTGTGGTATGGTTTGGGAAGTTAGGAAAGTTTGCCCAGAGATATGTTGGTCCATTCTAGATTTTAGAAAGAATTGGAAAGTTCACGTACAGAGTAGAGTTTCCAAGCGGTTTGGCAGGTGTCCATAATGTATCCCATGTGTCTCATCTTCGCAAGTATGTGCATGATCCAGAGTCAGCTATTCCTCAGACAGAGTTGGAGGACTTGGTAGTAAAGCCTGATTTGAATTTTGTTAGACAACCAGTTCGGGTTATAGCGAGGGATGGGGGAAGATTGAAGACCAAGATAGTCAAGTTGGTGAAAGTTTAGTGGAGCGACAATGAGAAGGATTGTACTTGGAAGACAGAAGATAGGATTCAAGATGCTTATCATAATCTTCTTTGATGGTATATCTATATCAGATTTATATAGATTAGTTGCTAGTCAGGTAGGCTAGTATAGATGTTAGGAGTTGTTGCAGATAATTGCTATGATTGCTAGTTAGTCCTTACTGAATTTCGAGGACGAAATTCTTTAAGGATAGGAGTTTGTAACACCTCTAATTTTTAATAACATTATTTAGGAGTTTTAATTAGAATAAATTAAATAGAGTAATTTAAAGTGATAAGGGGATTGAGACTGAAAAGAAATTTGTGGCCATTGTTATTTAAAATGAATGATCTTATATTATAAATGGTTAAGTGTTAGCTATTTAAACATAAGGTCCTTAGAGTAAACATCCATCCATGCTTCCACCCTTATACTATTTCCGTTAGCCATACACGTTCATTTTATTATAAACAAACTAAACGTAAGAAAGAAAATATCAAGGCCGACTTTAGGAAGAAAGAAGAGACTAGAAATTCAAGTAAATCTTAGGATTCAAGCTAGAGGAAATCAATCTCAATCAATCTTCAATTCCCTTATCCAATCTAAGGTGAATAATAATCACTATATCTCTATTTTTGGTTTTATAATAATATGTTTTCGGATTTAAGGGTAAATTTGTTTTTATGATATATTGGATGATTATATGCATGATTTATAATTTGTTTAGATTAAACAAGACCGTTTCAAGGGAGATATACATGGCTTTAGGGTAGAACCAGGATTAAATAATTTTTGAATGCCATGGAAAAATTATGTGTTATGAGAAACATGATTTTGGAGTTGGGTTTTAATTTTTATAATTTTCCAAGCCACGGAGAATTAATTATGAATTTTCAAATAAAAATATGGTTATTTGGGTTTATGAACTTATTTTTGAAAATATATTAAGATTTTGGTTCTGGAATTTTGAAATGTTACATTACATGATTAAAGTGAATTTCTGGAATTTTTGGAAATTTTTATTGAGTGATTTAGTATGGAAATTAAATTATTTTGAAAGGAGGACCTAAATGATTTAATTGCTTTATTACTTCGAAGGGCTTATTTCTTAATTGTTAATTGGTTTTAGATCTGAGAAGATGCCGAAAATTTTAGCCAAATTATTCGAAAGTTTATGACAGCCAATTAAGTATTTACAAGTGGGGAAATTTGTTAAAATAGTTTACTTCATTTGGTAAAAACATCCTTTTACTCACAAAGTAGGTTCTGCCTCCTTTAGAAGAAGCTTTCGACCCAGAGCTTTGCCTCCAATTTAGTCGAAACCTTCCAGGCCGAAACCAGTAAACCAATGCATATGCTATCATTTAGCGGGTACGTAGTGGATTGGAGAAAGGCGAAAAGTAGGGTGCCGAAACGTAGCTTCTGAAGGGTTGGTTCCTTTGTTTTGTTATGTTTTAAAAGAAAAGCACTTGCCTATTCACAAAAATGGTTTCAAAGTAGTCAAAACCGATGGTTTCAATAAATGTTTCTAAAGAAGTTTTCGAAGGAGAGGTGTCGCTTCTGTTTTCAAGTAGTAGCTTCCGAAGAAGTTACTTAGTTTTTATTTAATGCTTTTGAAAGGGGTAGTTTCGACCAAGTCAAAGCCTTTCTGTAATTTGATGCCTTTCGATGGTATTAAAGACATCAATGCTGTCAAAAGGTGCCGTTTGTTTTATAAATATAAGTCACTTCCTACTGCTATTGAAAGGGGTTAGGGGTTTCGAAGGCTATGGTTTCGAAAGGGGTTTCGAAGCCAACCTTCAATAGTAATATCCAGATGTTTTAATGCTTTCGAAAGGATGGTTTCAACACCATCAAGCTCCCCCAATACTTTTTGAAAAAAAGAATGGTTTCTAAAGAGATGCTTTCACTTATATTCACTTTGACCCAAAAATGTTAGTTTAAATATAAACCCAATGGCTTCGCAAGGTATTGGTTTCGAAGGGTAACCTTCAATGGTTTCGATGGAGGCGTTCTTGGATGGTTCGAGGCTATGCTTCTATACTCGTATGATAATACATTAACAAGGTCAAAAGGTTTCGAAAGAGATGTTTTGAAGTATTCGAAAAGTAGGAGCCTAATGTTTTGAATATAGAATTTAATGCTTTCAAAGGAGGTTATCCAATAAAGTCGAAAGCACGGTTTTGAAGGTGTCGAGAATTTTTTAGACCCAAACTCATTTTTAAGGAAATACCCATGGCTAAATAAAGGAGTTTTGATGGGATTTCAAATGTGCAAACTTGAAGAGGTATTTCCTTGATAAAAGTGTAAGTTAAAGGGATTAACCATGTTTTATATGTAAATGTTTTCAAGGATATTAACCCATAGGAATGGTATTGTTAAGTTGTTATATTTGTTTCTTTAAATAGGAAAATATTCACGTGATTAAGAACCCATAACTGCATCTTGGGGATAAAGGGATAGAAGAACCAGCTTAGTTAACCCAGTAGTGAATAAAAATTGAGTAAACTCCTCAATAAGTAGAACTGCATCCAGGGAGCAGGAAGACAAAAGTATAAGATGCTTAAACCTTAAAGTTGTCTGGGAGATAGGTTCATAGTAAACCCATGAAAATTATGAATATGAAGTTATTGGGAGTAACCAACAGGTTCATAGTAAACCCGTGATAACTATGTATTAAGGAAAGTTGGAAGGGGTCAATTGATTTGCAGTGAACCCATGGAAACTATAATCGGAATAAGTATTAACATCAGTCTAAAGGTTTCTATTAAACCCATGAAAACTAGGACAAGAAAGAAGTTAATGGAAGCATCAATAGGTTCTTAGTCAGCCCATGAAAACTATGCTAAGAAGGGAGTTACTGAAGTAATTCATAGGTTCCTAGTCAATCCATGAAAACTAGAATATAAGATGAGTTATTGAAATGACCAATAGGTTCAGGGGCACCTATGAATTAATTAAGTTAATTGGTATAGGCCTATTGTTTCTTAGTGATCCCATGAAAACTATAAAATAGGACAGGGTGTCCACGAATTATAAAAAGGTTAATAGTAAACCCATGAATTGACCCTAGAAACTATAAATACGACAGGGAATCAATTAAACTAGGGATGGGATATCCATAATGTTCACATATGTATATCATCATCATATTTTGAAATGTTATGTTTTAACCATTGTGGATGCATAAGCATATATATGGTTTTATTAAAAGGGTTTTAGAAACTTGTTCGTCGACGGAAATTCTATCGGTTTAGAAAACCGTCGAACGAATTTAGAAATAAAAATAACCGCAAGCGCATGGTGTACGAATGTAGCACGTGGCAAATACGGGTCGATCCGCAGGGAATTGATGATTTAAATTTCCTACTCAATCAAATTATGCCAACGTCGAGAGTGTGTTTAAGCTAGAAAATGAGAAAATGAACTAACTAACAAAAAGAAAAGAAATGCAAATATGAGAGTTAAATGACAATTTAGAGAATAAGTCCACTCTCTAGATCATGTAGTTCAACACATGAAATCATGATCTCTCTTTTATGGTCATTAGTGTTTTAATTGATGTGTTTATCATAAGTATGACATATTTGAGCTATTAATTAGCCAACATAAGTCATCAAACTATAACACACCCCTTAAAACACTTACTAACTTCATGAAACTTGACAAAGAAAAATGAAAATGAAATCTATTTTAAGTATGGCCTATTAACTATTGATTAGAAACATAGACCATCAAATTTTAATTTCAAATCACTTTCTTATGCTATAATCATATATTGATGAAGAGAAATTTGTGTTAGTGATTGTTTAAGCATAGCCTATTTGGTGTCAACAATATAGACTATCAAATTCAAAGCAAAAACAACAAATAAAACCACTTCTATCATCATCATTAAGCACAAAAAGAGAGCATGAATTAATAAAATGTTGAAGCTACATTAAGTAGAGAGCTTCATTACCCCTAAATTGAAGGGGTTTAGCTTTTCATATTTGTCACTTTATTAACAAATGTAGCTAACAATATGAAAGCAAAATGAAGAGGAAAAAGAGAGCAAAATGAAAAGATAAGCTAATTAACTTGCATAAAAGAAAAGAGATCTACACTACAACATAAAAAAGAGGCATGTAAAAGGAAAGAGCATGTATTAATAACATAAAAAAAGGAAAATTACATGAAAATAAAAATGGCTAAGTAGCCATGAAAAGAGAAAGAGAGCTTTCTTTTTATTTTTTCTAAACTAATGAAGAGGAAGAGGAAGAGAGGAGGCCTAAGAGAAGAGATACATGAAACGTATATGTATTTATACACGTATGAAACCCTAATTCACTTTTTGGGGAATGCCCAAAATGCCCCTTAGGAAGTGTGGAGGCCAAGTAACCATTAACATGTCTTAATCCCCCATTAAATGTACATGAAACCATTAACTCCATAAGCATGTGCATTAGCCTTTAATTTGTACATTGAGTAGGTGGGCAGGTGGGGTCCTCCATGATCTTCACTTTGAATTATTTCCATCTTCATTCCTTTATATTCTTTGTGCATGCATATTCCTTCATGAAACCACTCCTATTTGAGACCATTTTCCTACAAAAATATATATAAATTTCCAATCAATTTTTCTCAAAGAAATATATGCACTTAAATGACCGTTTTGCCCCTATATGAAGATGAATATGTGAAAATTTGGAATTAATATGAATTTTGGTTAAAACAAGTTAAAATACCCAATATGATCATTTATTTATTTTAAATAGAATAAATATGGTGGTAAAAATATGCACATTTATGTGCACATCAGGATACTAGCGAGGGAAAAACCCGTTCCGCTAAATGAAATTGTCTCACTAAATATCTAAATGGATTGAGATGTAAGATTTTTATTCATACTAGGCTTTATGTCTAACTGGTAGTTTTTTTCCCCCTTAAATTATTGGGTAATCAATTGATTTTGAGTAGTTTTAGATTTAGGGTTTCCAGGTTCTCTTCTTAGATGAATAAAGCTTCGGGAAGGATGCGGAAGGCGATTAGTTTTTTGAGTAATCTTATCAGCTATGTATTTTGGATGTAAAGGCAGACTTATTAGCCTTATTATATACTCTGATCAACCAAGGGGGCATCTTCATATGTTGCTCTTGGCGTATGTTTAATAGTTATATTTTTCTAGAATGTGGTTAATGTTTGTGGGGTTATGTAATGAACATTGATTCTTTTGAATGGAATGTGGAAATATGTTTTTAATTTGTCGAATTTTTTCCATATTCTTATGATTTTGTATCAATGTATCTTATATCGCCATGTTTGATCACCAGGATTAATAAATATGGATGACTGCAACATCCCTAGCTGCTAGTTTTTGGCCTCCAAGTAAGGGGATGCTACACATAGTATTCAAAGTCAATCAATAACTCTTGGACATGGGTAAGTTACATGGCGAATCATTAACCTTTAGCATAGTAATCTCCCATGACTTGGTATACTGCCAATTGTGAGTCGCAAAATATTTCAAGAGATTTTGTCCCCAATTCTCCGGTGAGTTTATGTCCAGCAATCAAAGCTTCATACTCAGCTTCGTTGTTTGTTGTAGGGAAATCAAGCTTTAAAGCATAAGAAATTGATCTATTTACTGGAGTTACTAGCACAATTCCAACTTCAGAACAATGATCATTGGATGCCCCATCCATATACAACTTCCACTATATTGTAGGTTTTCACCGCTCTTTGGGAAATCATCCCGTGTAGTGAAATCTACTTTAAAGTCCACCAACGCCTATCTCTGAATAGCCCTTTAAAGAAGATAAGTGATGTCGAATTGGCTCAGTTCGATCTTCCACTTGGGTAATCTTCCAAACGTCTCGGTACACTATAGGACCTGTCATAATGGGTGGTCGGTGTAAACGTTGATAGGAAGAGCCTGAAAATACGGCGGAGCATTCATGATGTAATCAACAAATAGTATGCCAATTTATCTATCTTCTGATATTTTATTTTAGGCCCTGTTAATCGCATGTTAACATAATAAACCACTCTCTGATTTAGATTCACTTCATGAAGCAATGCGACACTTATAGCATGTATCGATGCGACCAAGTACATATACAAGTCTTTATGATCTACCGACTTTGAAAAGATGGGGCATCTCTCCAAGTGGTCCACCAAAGCTTGGAATGCATCTTTATAAACCCGTGTCCATTCAAAATTCCTTTTCCCTCTTATAATCAAGTCAAAGAAAGGAATGCATTTATCGGTAGCTCTGAAAATAAATCGACTTAGGGCATTAACCTTTCCATTCAGGCTCTATACTTGTTTGATGGTCATTGGCGCTTGAATATTGCAAATAACTTGGATCTTCAGGGATTGACCTCGATTCCATGGGCATTAATGATGAAGCCCAAGAAATTTCTTGATGCAATGCCAAAAGAAAATTTTAGAGGATTGGTCTTCATTTTGTAATATCGAAGGATGTCGAACTTTTTTTCCAAGTCTCTAATGTGGTCGCTGGGTCATCATGACTTCACGAGAAAATCATCAACATACACCTCTATCATCTTTCCGATCTAATCTTTAAACAATCTATTGACTAGGCATTAGTTGGTCGCTCCATCATTCTTTAGTCCAAATGGCATTACCACATAACAATATAATCCAATGTTGATAATGATGTTGGTGTTCTCTTGATTGGGAATATGCATTTGGATTTGGTTATATCTAGAGTACACATCCATGAGCGATAGCAATTCATGCCCTGCAATTGAGTCTACCAGCTGGTCGATCTTTGGAAGGGGAAAACTATTTTTCAAGCACGCCTTGTTCAAGTCCGAGTAATCAACAGATGTCCGCCATTTCCTATTCATCTTTCCTACAAGTACATGATTAAATACCCATTTAGGTTAGAGGGCGTTGTGAATAAATGCATTTTCTTTTAGCCTATCCACCTCCTCTTTAAGAGTAGCAGATCGCTCCGGATCCATGCCACACCTTTTTTGTTTTATCGTGATGTGCCTCGGGTCGATATTTAATGCATGGTTTACAATAGCAGGTTAGATCCCACACATGCTAGAATGAGTCCAAGCGAAAACGTTGAGGTTCGCTTGGAGAATAGCAGCATTTTCTTTCATCGTCGGCGGGGGAGGGGGGGCTGAGCTGTGATCCAATCTTTAGGACCCATGAGGGGTCGTCATGGCTGACTACGATGTCAATCATCATCTCAAACGATGCAACCTTGGTCTCTTTTGGCTCCTCCTTGTCTTCCCTTGGATCTATGTCTCTATAGAACCGACTGTAGCACCTGATATAAGGTTCAGGCATTAGTTGTCAATCTTTAGTGGCTTGGATGCAAAGAGACTTGTCCACCCCCTAACCTTTCTCCTCCCATTGGGCATCCCTTAATTCAGCTACATAGCAGGCATGTTCGGTCACCTGATCACCATGAATAACTCCAACATTATTATCTTTCGGAATCTTCAAAGTCAAACACCATGGGGTAAGTGCTGCCTGAAACTCAGCTAGGTTCGGTCATCCAAAAAAAGCATTGTATGGAGAGTCAACATCCAAAACAACAAATGGCAAAATCTGCACTCTCATGCGATCACCTTCTTCCAACTCCATGGGCAATTCAACATAACCAACAGCTTTGGTCGCATAACCGTTAGAGCCATGAATGCGGGTTTTAGATGGTTTCAAGTCCTTGGCTTCCATCCTCATCTGATCATAAGGTTTTTTTGAAAATTCTGTATGGACAAATTTTCAAAAGAGGCTGGTTTTTCATACTATTGGCGTAAATAGGTTAGTTTTAAAACTATTTGCAAGTTTAGGCTAGTTTTGGCTGGGCCAGCGATGAGATAGCCATTATTTTTTTTAAAAAAATACGGGACGCATATGTGAAATGCACCCTTTATAAATTGTACTAGCGCATCTGCCAAATGCGCCGCTGTAATTTTTTCACAAGAGCAAGAAAACAAATTGCAAGCAGAAGTCATTTGGCTCAAAACAGATTCGAGCTAGAAAACCCAATTTTCTAACATTCTTTCATTCACCTAAAAATTCAACAAAGTCTCCTCAAAATCACAAAGTTTACAAGGATTACTAGTCGGATTGCTTCTATCAGCTATTTGACATCAATTTAAAGGTATAAATCTAGTTTAAGCTCAAACCCTAACTCAATTTTTAGGTATTTTCATATTCTACTTTTCACAAATCTAGTATCTCATTTATATGCTTTATTACGTCATTAGTATTTGTCTAGCAATTGGTTTTTCTAAAATTAATTATGTTTTCCATTTTAGAAGTATGTCGGATTTCATCTCAATTATTTGCTACTATGATGGAAAATTGACTATGAAAGAAAACAATACACTGATGTATGTTGGTGGTAAACAAAAGGGTTCAAAGGTTAATTTTTTTTGCTCCTATCATGAACCAGAAGAAACGGTGGACAGGGTTACAAAAATTGATCCACAAGAGTATGATGTAAAACTAGTAAGCAACTGGGTAATGGATTCTGGATCTTATGCTATCGACGTAAATGATGATGAAGATGTCGATGCTATGTTTTCCATTATTATGAAAGTGATTGAATTATTTGTAATAAAAGAGGAGTTGAGACATTTTAAAAAGGCAATTGCTACTAAGTAGAACCAACATTCTACACAAATTCTTGGTACTATTTCGAGGTATCCTTATCAGAGCAATCCAAATCAATTATTTCCTACTTGTGTGAATACAAAATAAGTAATTTATTAAAGTATTTACATTTGAGTTGTTGAAATTTATAGTGTTTTGATCACGTACTCTTTTTTTCACTGTTTTATGGTGCATCTGGGTGGTTCAAGCTCTAAACCGAAAAATGATCAACTTTTATACTTCGTACCTTCAAATGCTAGAGAGATTGATATCCCTTTGAACAATAATAATGGAGGTCGTAGTTTACAATATATAGATAGCATGTAAGTTACTTCAATGGATAATTATGTCATGGATGGATAATATGGAAGTTAATAATAAAGCTCTAAAGTTTGCAATTGATCATGAGAAAGAAAATGAAAATAGTGCAGCATCTTTGGTGGAAGAAGATAATGATGATAATGATGAATATATGGAATTTGAGATGCCTTTGATAGATGATTTATGTAGTGCTATAATAAAGGCGGCATCATTGATCGAAAATGTTACTCTTATCACAGACGTATTTACCTTAGAATGTGTTGATTTTGGTTTTCAAGTGGGAATGCAATTTCAAATATAGGAGATACTTATTCAATAGTTAAGTTCTTGGTCCATTGAGAATTCTGTTTCTTTTAATCCCATAAAATCCCACGAAACAGAATATACCGCGATTTGTAATGTTGATAAAATTGCCATTGGAGTATGCATGCAATTGTTCCTAAAAAATCATTGATGGAGTGGTGGGAAATTAGAAGCATGATGGCAATCATACTTGTGTTAATATGATTATTAATTCAAATCATAAACAAGCTAGAACTAGATTTATTACTAATAAAATACATCCTTTTGTGAAATCAGATTTAAATTCTACTCCTTCTATGATTCAAGTTTTTATGTCGGAAACTTTTTTTCAAGATCAGCTACTTCAAGGAGTATAAAGCATTGCGTAAAGCACTTGAGAGAGTTTTTGGAGATTGGGAAACATTGTATGCTGAGTTACCACAATATTTAGCTACTATTAAAAACATAATTTGGGAATATTTTTTAAAGTTGATATCGAAAGAATCACCAATGACAAAGTTCTTTTTAAGAGTGCATTTTAGGCATTCATTGCATATATTGAGGGTATTGCACATTGTCGATCATTGATTTGCATTGATGGCACTCGTAGGAAATATCAAGGTACCTTGCTAGTCGTGACTGGAGTAGATGCAAATTGCCATGTTTGCATGTGATGGTAGCTTATACTCAAACCATTGGAGGAGTGAATAGATCGTATTAAGATTTTTGTTCAATGTGGTTTTCAGTCGAAACTTATAAAGCAAGTTATGCTCCAAGTTTTCATCCTATTCCAGATAGTAAATATTGGGATGCATATCACGGTCCGACTATATTGCCACTGCGTACAAAAAGGAAGATGGGATGTCCGCGTTCGATAAGAATTAAAGAAATGATGGTTAAAATAGGAGGAATTAAACAAAATACTTGTAGCAAATGTGGTCAAAAAGGGCATAAAAGATCAACTTGTCCGTCAAAATAATTTGTATTTGATTTATGTTAGTTTCTTATGTCGAAGTAATATGTCTTTTGTATGTTGTATCTTAAGTGAATGATTTGGACGTATTTTGTATTTGATATTTCATTTGGATGTTTTTCTACTAAATGTTAAGTATTTTGCATTATTTTGGCTTGTATATCTTGAATTATATTATATTTTGTGCATCATGAATTGTCTCAAGTAGCAGCAAGTAGTAGCAGCAGGTCTCTGTTTGGAAGGTGAATTGAGAGGGCGCATTTGGCAGGTGCGCCTTTATATATTTGTGAGGGCACATTTCATAAGTGCGTCCCATGCTGTGTATATCCATAACCAACGGCCTTTTCTTTCTCACTTTATTCTATTTCATACTTTCACTCAAAACCCTTAAAACCCTAAAATTTCTATATTCACAACCACGACATCATTTTCAATTATTTCTTCAACAAATTTGCTAGAAAATGGAAGGAGCATCATCATCTTTTCAAATTAGAGGTATAATCTTCATTGGAATTTAGTTTCTATATTGGAATTTTATTTGTTTAAATATTGGAATTTGTTATAAGTATTTTGTTCAAATTAGAAGTATAATCACTTGTTACAAGTATTTTGTTCAAATATTAGAATTAAGTTTATATATAGATTTGGATTGAAAATATTGTTCGCGTCTCAATTTTTTTTCAAATATTGGCTTGCATTGGATTGAATTGAACTGAATTTGATTGCTACAATATTTTGTTACAAATTATATTGCATGATATTCAAGTATTGAATTGCTACAAATATTATTCAAGCATGATGAATTTGAATTGAAATATTGTTCAAATGGTTACTTGAACATTTTTTCCTTATAGAGTTGGAACCAGGTCCCGTGAATTCAAGTGTTTTGTATCTTCAAAGTGAGCATCGAAGAAATAATACGAACTTGGTGATGGTATTTTTTTAACTTCTTTGCTTACATTAAAATGTTTTTATATGGTTACTAGTTCAACTTTTTTCCCTTTTGTTCATTTTTGAATGTGTAAAGTGATGAGCTACTTGAGTGTCATGATCATTGAAGGAAATTAAAACTCATCATGACTAATATTCCAAGAGTTCAACTTGCATGACAAAGAGATGGATTCAGGGAAATATCTAGATTGGGCTTTTCAAAATAGATCTGCGTTAGTTCCTTCATTGGTAGATAGATGGATACCCGAGACTTCAACCTTCCATTTTCCTACTGGTGAAATTGCCATCACATTAGCAGCTTCTGGGTATTTAATTAGAAGAAAATCCTGTTACTATTAGACATCTTTGTAATTATGAAGATATTTGTCAAGAGTGCTTAGGTGTGGTTCCACTTCGAAGCAAGATAAGAGGTGTAGCAGTTAAGTTGACATGGCTTGGCGATATGTTTGCAGATGAGCCATCGCCAGATGCTTCAGATGTAGAAATTGAATATCATGCAAGAGCCTTTACTCTACATTTGTTATCTTGTCGTCTATTTCTTGATCATTCTAAAGGATGACTAAACCTTTTTAGGTTATTGTTTTTGAGAAATTTGGATGAGTGTGCATGATATTCTTAAGGCAGTGCTATATTGGCAATATTATATAATGAGTTAACAAATGTTGCACTCATGAAATCCAAATCCATAGCTAGTCGCCTCCCGGTTTTATAGGTATAATATGAATAGGCATATTTTTTATACACTCATGTGTAATACTTAATTCTAGTGTATTCAAATTTTTGATTGATTTTACAGCTTTGGTCATGGACACATCTTTCCATTGGTCGTCAAAATGTGTCTTCATCCGTACAGATCAACAGGACATTGCCTTATAGTACAAGGTAGTTAATTTCCAACTACATTTACATGTGTGTATTTTTGTACTAATAAAAACCTAATTGTCTGATTATATAACTATTTATATAGGTGGTTTGGTTCAAGGATTAAGGTTGATTCTCAAAAGCAAGTCACCACTTATAATCGCGACCAGCCCGACATGTTAGCATACGAATCTGTTATATGTAATCCATACACACAGGATGTGCTAGTCGATCTTCCATAGATTTGTCTAAGAGGGATGCATAGTTGGCTTTGTAAGACACCTATCATATGCATGCGAGGTGTAGAGATGTATAATCCTGATCGAGTAATGCGACAGTTTGGTCTTCATCAACACATACCTGATCCATGCGAACCAAAGCCAAATTTGGAGTTTGCTATCATTCAGTGGAACGATGAACATAACTGTATCGTACACCAACAAATTTCTACCATTCCTATTTCGAGATACATGACTTGGTACTGGTCAATTACATGAAGATTCATTGTTGTAGATCGAACTTCTCAGGAACGAGCATATACCGCTCGTGCACCACTTGAGCGAGATGCGGTAAATCTTCATATTATCATGATATTTTTAGTTTATTGGATTAAATTGTTCGTTCAATTCAATTATGCTTCTAATTTTGATTAAATAATTATAACTTGTAGGTCAATGTACTAGAGAAGGTAGGAAGAGGGTTGGACGATATCGGACATGGAAGAGTAGCCTAACGAGAAGTCCAACCACGGTGTGTTGATTTCAAGAAACTTATTGATACACTTTTTTTAGAAATCGATTAGCACACCCAAGCCCTTCCGAACAAGCTATGCAAACTAGAGAGCAAAGAACTAAAAGAAGGTAGGATACACACTAATCACAAGCCGTTGGATTCTCAACCACCACCTACTCAAGACGATCCAACTCAACTATGAATAGTACTATTTTTTAGTTTAATATTAGTTTGCTTTAGTAATTAAACTAGAACTTCTACTTTAATGCGAATGTAATCGAATTCTAACTATGTTATGGTTGAAATTGTTTAATGGTAGTTTTATTTGTCGGCTTTTATGTGGGTATACGTTTGCTATTATTCAAGATTGTGCATTTGGATTTGGATTTTGTGCATTTGGATTTGGATTTTGTGCATTTGGATTTGGATCATTTGGTGAAGGATGCTTGTTGTCCATGTTTGGACTTAAGAATTACACTGGTGACTTTGGCAGATGCGCTAGTGTAATTTATAAGGGATGCATTTCATAGATGCATCCCCTATAAATTTTTTAAAAGTAACAGCCAACTCATCGCCGAGTTGGCCAAAACTAGCCTAAACTTGCAAATAGTTTTCAAACTGGCCTATTTACGCCAATAGTTGAAAAATCAGCCTTTTTTGAAAATTTGTCAAAATTAAATTTATGGAGCCTCCACAAGTAACCAAAATCCTCCTCACTAAGCGTGGCTCGACCTTGTATGTATCTTTGTTTCTGAATACAATGTCATTTATCATTGTACGTTGCCATTTTACCGATGCTCCATCTTTTATACTCGAACAACATTCAAAATTCACATGCTTGATCGTGCTAGCGTAGCGCTCCATCTCATGCCAACTCTTATTAGCTGGATGTGGTCCTCCGACTATTTTATTAATTAGTAACCTTCCACCAGTCCACGTAGGCTCCATAGTTCTGTATGGTGCTTATCCCCGGTTGGGGTCGGATGTCCCTTGTTCTTCATCCTACGGGACTTTAACATGCTGCCATAGCTTTCTTTATCAAATCAATTTCTGGATAATATCCTAGAGATACGTACGCTTATTTGTGTTATAGCCATAATATTTGTGAAACCAACAATAGTTTCCAGTTTGTTTCTTCCTCTCTATTGATTGTTTCGTAGGCGGCTTCCTATAGTGCATGGTATTGTAGGTAGACTATAGAGATGTATCGGGTGGCAATTAGGTATCGTACGTTGAAATTTCAGGCTTTCCTCTTTCAAAATTCCTCTTTCTTTCTTGGTTCCTATCTCCGCCTTTCTTTTGCTATTCGGTTTACTTTGTACATTCACTTGAAATTTTCCAGAATTATCACCAGCCTGCTTCATAGCAATGTTAATATGTACTCCCTCTCCACTTGGTTCCATAACATTCTTCTTCCTAGAGCATCTGGCTTCCTCTTTCCTTAAATATCAAGCAACCTTTGCATAAAATGCTCCAATGTTACAAGTGGTTTTCCATCTAACCAGTCACCAAAACGGAATCTGGGTCAATCCCACTTGTTATCTCCATCAATATTGCATGGTCATTTAGATTACTAACTTCTATGATAGCTGTATTGAATCTCTCCAAGTACTCTTTTAGCAATTCTCCCAGAGCCTGGATAATTTTGGAATGGGACATTACATCTTTCGGGCGAGTTGCATGCATATGAAACGGCTCCACAAACTTCATTGCTAAGTCACCAAATCTAGAGATTGACCGTAGGGGTAGTCTTGTAAACCACATCTTTTCTATTCTAGAAAGAGTAATAAGAAAACATCTACACTTGGTTGCGTCATCTGCTCGAGCGAAATCCATTAGCCATTCATATCTTATGATGTACTGCTTGGGGTTGATCTTTCCCTCATAGGCACGCATCGATGGCATATTGAATCTCCTTGGATATTCTGCATGTAAGATATTGTTAGTGAATGGGTAATGGCGTCTCGAGTTTCCACAGTCATTATTGGTCACGCCATGGCTCTCTCTTATTAACTGTCTAACCATAGCCAACAAGTCCGTCTTTTGGATAGTCGTAGCCAAGTAGTTGTCGTGTTCAACATCAAGCAGATGGTTCGGTCGATGTCTACGGCCATTCCATGCCTTCCTGGTTTAACAACCTCATGATGTATATCATGTACATTCACTTCAACGTCACTACTGGGAAGTAGCCGGTCAGCATTTGCTTGAACTCTAGCATCTAGATTGATAGTAGCATCGTCGGTATGTTACTCGGCTATCACTGATTGGTATCATTCATTCAAAGAACGATCGTTACCAATTGTTCCAGAAGGATCAGCATCGATCATTGTTTCTCTGTCTAGAACTATCGATGGAAGGTGGGTTGATAATTCAATGTGGTATCCATCTATTTTGTGGCGTCTATGATAATCATCCGATGACTTAGAACTCTCCAATGTAGAGTAAGGGGTAGGGTCAGCCCTTACTTTCCCACGCTGTTGCTGATTGAGTTGGCTCATTAGATCGATATCAGCTTGAATTTACTGATTAAATTGTCGATGGCTATCCACTAGCTCTCTCATCATATTCTGAAATTCAGCTCTTGTAATGAAATTAGCAAGATTTTGGACATCAACTAGATTGGTAGCATTCACATACACCAGTTGATTGCTCCGGCTTCTTGTTGGATGCCAGAGTTCTTTATTTTTTTTTGCGCTTTGAGAATTAGATCCGGTGTTTCTAACTATTGCTGATAGCTTAACTTAGAATTTTGCAAATCTGAAAAGGACAAGCTAGCTTCTTGGAGGTAATTATGGATCTTCTTCAGGGGATTTATGCAATCCAGTAGCAACAAAGGGATTCGAATAAATTTAGAATCAAACGCTCTTGGTGAAAGTTCCAAAATGTTTTGCAACAAAATTTGGCACAAACACCTAATAGAGGTTTTGATCAGATATAAATCAAGAATGTAAATGAAAATCAAGGAAAATAGTAAGGAAATAGCAGTCAATCAAAGCAGTAATATAAACACAAGGATTTATAGTGGTTCGACGTTGTTTGCCTACGTCATTTTGAATAGATTGCTTTATTAATCACTTTGTAAACGGAGTACAACAAATTGTTGATAATTGCACTTGATAACAATGGACTCCAAAGCATAAGCAGCCTAAAGATCCTTTAAATGAATAAAGAAGTTTGTGTTAGGTGAAGATGATGAAATATCTTGTTGGAAATTCGGCAAAAGACTCTTTAGATTTGTAAGGGCCTACTAGAACGATCGCAAGTTCCAATTCATTATTCGGAACGATCAGTGTCGGTCATTCATGGTTGCTTTGATGAGGGTGCGATCACTCTTGGTGGCTTCTCCATATCTCAAATGTATGCTGCTAATGTTTAGTGTCATTCTGAGTTGAGGTTGGTGAGATGCCAACCAATCTTCATTGGGTTGGATAAATCATGCCGCAATAGTACGATCATTCGTGAATGATGTATACCAATCGTTCATTTTCACTCATCTTAGAACACAATCGTTCATAGGGGCTCCTCGCTCTAATATATTGATGCTCTGAAAGTTTCGAGTGTGTTGGACTTGTAGAATCTTGAGATATCGATCGATCATCGTTGAATTAAAGCTATGGAATCGATGCGATACGATCCATAGAATTGACCATATCTCATACCAAATCTATCTTCAGGGAATGGTAATCTTTCATGCTTTGAGTGTTTTACTATGTTCACCTTCCACTTCTAACTTGCTATTGCTTCAGGTCATTGTACTTGTCTGATCTCTGGACTTCATGATCGTTAATCTGATGCATTGATCCTAATGACAATTGAGTCTGTCTCGTCCAATCAGTGCAGATATAACCAGGCCAAAAGGCCTGACAACCATTAGCTTTATATATTTGCTGGAGATTCCATAAGATGAGTTATCATCTGTGCTAATCTTTAGAGAGTATTCGAACATAATTGAGGAGGTGACCAGATTACCATCGCATAGAGAGATCGAATATTGTATAGACTTCACGAAGGATGCTAAACCTATGGTTATGCCATTGAGGTATAGGGCGCATAGAGAAACTGAGGAGTTGGAGATGTAAGTGAATGACCAGTTGAGGAAAAGGATTCATTCATAGGAGTATATCCGAGTGGGTTGCACCTGTATTATTCACCACTAAGGTGGATGGCTCTTTTAGATTATGTATTGATTACCGTAAGCAGAATAAAGTAATGAGGAAGAACATGTACCCACTCCCACGTATTGATAACTTATTTGATCAGCTCTATGGCGCAAAGGTGTTCTCCCAATTAGATTTGGCGATGGGATTTCACCAATTGAAAGTAACAAAGGAGAGTGTTCCAATCACCATGTTTCGTACATCGTCTGGTTTCTATGAGTTGTTGGTTATGCCTTTTGGGGTAACCAATGCTCCAGCATACTTTTTTGATCTCATGAACTGCAACTTTATGGATCATCTCAACAAGTTGATAATTATGTTTGTGGATGACATCCTAATCTATTCTAGGTTAGAGGAGGAATACAAGGCGCACTTGAGTATTGTGTTCGAAGTGCTGAGGAAGTACAAGTTGAAAGTAAAGTTTACAAGTTTCACTTCTGGAGAAGGGAAGTGAGATCCATGGGTTGCATCATATCTGAGCAGTCTATCACAGTAGTCCCAGCCATGATGGCGATAGTTCAAGACTGGAGCCGACCCAAGAGTTCTAATAATGTGAGGAGTTCCATTGGACTGGCGGGATATTTTAGACACTTTATAAAGGACTTCTCAAAGGTAACCACGTCGTTAACCAATTTGACAAAGACAAATTAGACTTTTACTCAGGATGCGAGATGTGGGTAGACATTTGTGAGTCTGAAGGAGCGATTGACGAGTGCACCTGTATTGATCATTCCGAGCAGAAACGAGGAGCTAACAGTATACACAGATGCCTTTGGTATCAGATTGGGTGCGATATTGATGTAGAAGGGGAAAGTTGTCGCCTATTGTAACGATCCCGATTTTTAATCAAATTAAAATAGGTAATTAAAATAATTTTTTGAATAAAATTGTGAATTAATTTGAATTTTTCCAAAATTTAATAAGATATTTGTTTATTTGGGTGTTGACTTTAAATTTAATTGTGGCTTTGAAATTCTAAATTGAATATCTTATAAATAAAAAAAATTGGATTTGAAAACTATATAATTTTATAGAAATTTGTTTTCTAATTTTAAGAGACATATGTAATATATTTATAAATTTATATTTTGAATTAGATACAAATGATTTCAAAACAATTGTTTCAAGCTATATTCTATAATATACATATCTTTTAGGAATAAATAAGAAAACATACATATGTAAGATTGGTTTGTAAATTCATAAAATAAGATTTTAAAAGTGTATGACATTTAAACTATAATAAATATAATTTGAAAATAAACATATGTGAATATAAGAATTTAGTAATTTATAAAAAGAAAAATGTTTGAAACATAATTTATAAACAAGAGGGTTTAAAATATAAGAAATAAAGTCAGTTCACTAATTTTAAAATGATAGGGTTAAAATATAATTTATAAATAAAATAAAGGAAAGGATTTAGACATAAAAATGCTTCCATCTTACAAGTGTAGATTAAGGGGAAATATAAACTAACGAGTGTTAACATGAAACAACAAGTAGAAAAATAAAAAAATACTAGAGAAAGAAAGAAACCAGGTTATGACATCAGTTTTCTCTTCATCTACATTTTGAAAATTTGAAATTTGATATCAAAGGAAAAAAAAATTCATCTACTTTCTCTTCATCAAGAACTAAAAAACCAAAAGAACAAAAGCAAAAAGAAAATCAAGTAAATAAGCTTTAGTCCAAATTAGAATTCCAGATCATTTCAAAATTTAAAACCTGAAAACAATTCAAAGCAAAATAGTGAAGTAACTCAAACAACTTCACCTGAAAGTAAAATGAGATTATAAATCCAAACCAAAGATCGAAGAACAACCAAGCAATCCAGAGTTTCAGCTTCAACCTGAAACTAGAAAAAAAATCAACACAGGAAATGCAAAAGAAACAGAGATATGAAGCAACTCAACAACAAGCTATCAAGATTTAATTCGACTCTAAAACAACAAGCAACAGTTCAGATCGACTCAACAATCAAGTAAAGATCAGACTCAATTCTAGTTCCCAAACTTGCAAAAACTGATCAAAAGCAGGGCCTCTGTTCTCTACTTCAACTCCAGGTGAGCAAACACACATAAATTTTGCCTCTATGTTGTGATTTGTGTTGTATTGATGTGTGATGAAATTTTTTTGCTTGATTTGTTGATAAATATTCCTGCATGCTTGTATTGAGATGTAGATATATGTACGCATGCATGTATACATACATGTTCTGGTCCCAGTTATGTTCACAGCCTTAAAACTTCAAACAAAACAAAACAAAAAAAACAATTTTTTTTCATATCTTCCCATCTAATTGAATTAATGTTAGGATCCCTAGAGATGATATGCTTGTCTTAATGTCATATCATTTTTAAAAGTAAATTCAGGTGTGTTTATCGAATAAATATCTCAGAAATTTAAAAATTACAGTGAGAAACAAATAAATGTCAGAATTTCGATCTTCAAATTTACCTGCTTTGATTATATATTTGAAATCGTTTCTAAAATTGATGAATTTTAATAATAATTTGGTGATTTTCAAAATAGTGGTTGTTGAGGGTTTCCAAGTTGAACGGAAAACACGTTTGAGTCAAAATACGATGATCAACGTTGATGCATGGGTCGAGATTTGGGCTGAAGGTAGCCTAGGCGATAGAGATTCAGGGAAAATTGTTCAATAATTTCCAATGATCACAACGGTGGTGCGAGGAAGTTTTAGGGTTTAAAACTGGGTTTGGCTCATCGAGGTTTGGAATAGGAATTCGACATCGTGGATTGATCAGTCGAAACTGGACCAGGTGGGATAGAAGCTGGGGTCGAGATGTGTTTGGGATGTGATCTGCATGGTCGATGGTGGCCTGGATCATCGTCGGTATGCGATTTGGTGGAAGATGTTGGTTCCAGGAATGAATGAAATCATCTTGATTTTGATGCAGGACGATTTCGTCAGTATTTGGTGGTCGGGGAAGTTAGGTAGGTCGAAGATGATGTGCCGGTGGTCACAGAGTTGGTCGACGACGTTCGGTTCAAATGTACACGTGCACGCGATCATGGTGTGTCTGGTTTTGTTTGAGGATTGTGGATGAAACAGGTTTTCTCGGGTTCAACTCGATACATTTTGGAATTTGGCTCGAAGACGAAAGTAAAGGGAGATAACCCGAAGTTGGTTTCGGGGAAATCCAGTAATAGCTCGGGTTACTAACATATTTAACAGGATTTTAAAATGTGAAGCATAATTTGTTACAAATCTGTTTTTAAAATTTGAGGAAGAAAAAAGGAAAAAAATATAATAAGTCTCAAATAGTTTTTTTTAGCCAAGTTTAAAATATGTTGGAATGATCAGGATTGAAAAGGGTTTGAAATAAGAAGGTTTTAAAGAATAATGAACTAAGTTTTCAAATTTAAATTTGCAAATAGGTTATTAAAACACTTTTCTTTTCTAACTTAATCAATGTTTGTTTAACTTGAAATTACTTGAAGGGTTAAAATAATTTGTTTCAAATTTATTAGGTTAAAAACTTTTGGGTTTGAAGTTTATAAACTTAATTTTTGAAATTAAGTAGATGATTGGGAAAATGAGATAGTTTTATAATCCTTAATCTAACTTAAAGATCTTAAGTTAATAAATATATTGATGACGGCCTGTTTCCAAAGGATTATTAAAAAATTAAATGATAAGAAAATAATAATAATAATAATAATAATAATAATAATAATAAAGATAAATGGCTATCTTTTAATGGATGAAATTTTAAATAATTAAAGAACAATTAACTAATGAAAGTGATTAAGGAAGAATTGATTAACGAAGGTGATTAAAGGATAATCACAATTAAGAATAATTACTTAATTAAAGATTAATTAAGGTTAATTAATTAAATTTATTAAAGGCTCATTAATTTATAATTATAAGATATTTACTAAATTAATTGAAGGGTAATTAATACTTAAAGATAATTACTTAATTAAAAGTAATTAATTGATGGTTAAAGTTGATTAAGCGATTAAGGATAATCACTTATTATAATTAATTAAATAATAATTGATTTAGGGTTAATTAATTAAGGTAATTAATTAAGGGTTAATTAATTTGTATAATTAATCAAGGATAATTAATTAAAGGGCAATTAAATAATTAGGGGTTAATTATTTAATGATTAATGATTGATTCATTTATTAGTTAAAGTTAATTAATTAATAATTTAAGGTTAATTAATAAATGATTTAAGGTTAACTAGTACTAAAATGGTTTGAAATTAATTAACCAAGACTAGTAGTTATTCATAAGTAATTAATATGATTTAAATTAATCAGATGATTAAATAAATCTTACTTTTGGATGTTTGGATTCAATTGAATGTTGAATTGTGTGATATCCCTGATGTGTTGATGCTTTGTGATATGAATTATTTTGATTCTAGTTGTGATGAATGTAATCTATTTATCTGTGACTAATGTAATTTATTTATTTGTGAGAATTTATATTTTATCTATGAATCTGTGAATGGAAGATAAGCGTTATAGATTATACCGCTTATCGATATTGTTATGATTGAATCTGTGATGATTGATGTTGTGCACTATTGTGTAAAGCCCCTAGACTACACTCTACACACACATACAGAGTGCACAAGGGAATTAGTTAAGTTATAGATTTTTGAAATAGTTTTAAAAATTGAATTTTGAATCCAAATGGTTTTCGAAATAGAATTGAGTTAAAAGTGAAAAGCTTTTAAAAAAAAGAATTTCAAAGATAAAAGTTATTTTGAATAACTTTATAGTTTGATTTGATTTAAAATTCAAATTTTGAAACTAAAATTCTATGTTTGGAAATTATTATGTAAAAAGGTTGTACAAGTCATAAATGTGTTTTTAGGGGTTTTAAACCATACTATTTTGGAAATTTGAATTTATCCCAAGTTTTATACTTAAAGAGCTTTAACTTGTGCAAACGTAATCGGATTTTTTCGAAACGAAGACTAGTTGTTTCAAATAATAAATAGCTTTCATATTAAGAAAGGATTTCTAATTTGTGTTAAAAAATTTCAAGGTTGAGATGAAATTGAAATAGTTTTGAAAGCTATGAATGAATCTTTGTGAAAAATGGTTGAACCTTGTTTTGAAATCGAAGAGGATCTTAAAGGTATATCCTTTGTATAAAAGATTTGAAATGAAGTTGTTTCAAAACCTATGAAGGAATCTTTGTGAAATATTTGTGAAACTTTGTTTTTAAACGAAATAGGATCTCAAAGATGGTTCTTTTTTTTAAATATTGTAAATGAATCTTTGCGAAAGATTGGTGAACTTTGTGAAGTGGATATTTTTGTTTAAAAGATTAAAATGGTAATTTGGTTAATCATTTAAAAGAAAGGTTTTGGGTAATAAGTTGTGACTTAACTGAAATCCCAATATCCATATGTTTTTAATATATTGCGCTCACTATTCGGTTTAGCCGGGAGAGGACTTTGTCTCATATAACAGATTCCGAATAGTGATACGACATTGTGGTTTGCAATTGAAGACCGGTGGTGAAGACCAGGTGTCTTCAAGAACGATAGGATAACCTGTCGAATGACTCTGCACTGAGTTGCTCCGGTATAAAGTTCTTCATATGTGTTGGGGAGTCCGATCGGGGTTGTGAATACACGGATTGCAAGGGCTTCTTCCTTTACTGGACGAAGTGCCTTTGGTTCTGTTCGAACCCAGAACAGACTTGTATGATTGTATGTCTGACATTACACTTTGAGATATAAAGCAGATTTCTTTCAAACACATTTCTGTTGTTGGCGGAAAATTTATTCTCTTAGCTTAACACCCTTCTCTGAGATGTACGAGCTGAGAGGTTATGTTGTTGAAGGTTATCGGTGATATACTCCCAATTTGGTAGTGTGACATGCTGAGTGCTGCTGTGTTTTGTTGATCATTTGTTGATCAAAGCATGGATTTTGTGTAAAGCATAGCTTTGTGGATGAGACTGCATCAGGACCTCACACCCCGAAAATGGTCGAAACATGAAAGATGCAGGAAGGTTATGAGGGTCGTGCCCTTTAGGTTTTGTCATTCCCTTCTGGAAAAGGGTGGTATCATGGTATGAAGCCTAGATACTTAACTCATGTAGTCACTACAAATGCATTCCTTTGTGATTGTATTGTGGTTTTTGGTTGAGAGGCACCTCGGATAAAGGTCGCAAACGACCGGGCGATGGCATGCTCGAGTATTAGTTACCTAGTTACAGAGGTAACCCAGCCATGTGTTGGTAGAGAGCCGGGTAGGTTCTCGGGACGTCCCTCCAGAGGCGTACCTATGTGGCAGCAGGAAGTTCCTTAGCCTGACCATTTTTTGGAAATCGAATCTTCAATATCTCCTTGTACGGTTTTAGTTGTAGAACCTTCCATTTACATATGGTGGTCACCACTGTTTAGATGGTAGTTATAGTAGGCATAGTTCGAAATTTCTATGCTGGCTAAGATTAATATTATACTTTCAAAATTATTTCTGCACTGTGCACTAATAATAATATCAAAATGGTTTTTGCGTATCAAGCATATTTAACTATCATAAGGAGAAATCTCCTCCAATTCTGCGTTTGCATTGTGTGTGTGGCGGGATGCCTTATTATAGTTTCATTTTCCAATAAGCATTACGGATTTAAATTTTAAAATCTTTTGTTGTTCATTTTAAAGATAAACTGTTTTTGTTTGCTCATACCAGTCCCATGACTGACCTGGAGTTTATTGTTCCCTTCCTAAACTCTGGGTGCCCACAATTTTCCATATGGGCTGTCTAGAGTTGGGTTTTTCAGATAGTAGATATCGATTCAGTAGCTTTCAGCTTTCTCTTTGGAATTATTTGGAGACTTTGGATATTAGAGTCTTTGGTTAGGACGACTGACCTTGCTTAGCTTGGTTCAACTTGATGGTGGTTCGATCTATCTATGGAGATTGCTGATATTGGTGTTTCCACTGTAGCATTTCATTGTATCTCTGATATTGATCATTGTTGTATATTTAGATATTGTATCATTGAGTATATGATATATTCTATTTATTTCTTTCGTTGTGTTGTACTTAATGTGTTATAAGCTCCGAGGAACCAGATTCGGCGTTTGAATCTGCGGCATTTGAGTATAGGTAATATATTCGATGCCGATTTTCGAAGATCGAGTCAGGGTCGTTTCATTTTATTAGAGAGGAAGGTTGAAACTTTAACTCAGGAGTATAACACATTAGGTAGCTCATTAGAGATAGGGTGAAGTATACCCTAGAATGAGTATATCCCTAAGATATCTGTTCGTATGCCGCAGTAAATTCTCTTGTTATCCACTGATAGTGAGTATGAGAGAAAGAAGAGGACGAGATAGGGGACAGGGAAGTACCACTACAAATGGTCAATACCCAGCATCAACGGAAACAAACTTTTCATATCAAATCTCTTTTGATCACCATTCAATTTCAATTCTTTGTTGGCTTCGTAGCAGCTCAAGGAAGAAGCTTCGGTGTGGTGATGGCCCTACGAATCATATAAATAAGTTCCTATCTCGTATTCTCGTTATCAGCTTTTCGTTTTAAACTCTAATGAATTTGAAATTTTATTTGGAATAAATTGGTAAAAAAAAATATAAGGCTAAATTTTAATTGTATCGATAAAACGATATCGGTTAAAACCAAATTCGAAATTCTATTTTCTTATGAAGATCGAAGTCCGAAGAGGGACAAGTTAATATATACTTAGGAGTATTCCAACCTGAGTTTGAAATCCATACCTAGTGTTTGAGAATTATGGAAGATTAAATCCATCTATCTATTCTCTGGGTCCAGATATATTCTACGAGTGGTTAGTTATCCTTCGAACTAATCGATGCCCCTTCTTATTTCATAGATATGGTGACCCGAATATCTTGTATAATGTTAAATGAGTTTGTTCTCATATTGTTGATATTCTGATTTAGTAAGCCAAATGCAGAATGAGTATTCAGTTTGATCTGAAAGAACATTTTTCATCTATTCTTTGTTTTCTCCCTGGCAAATTTCAAGGATGAAATTTTCTTAAGGGGGGAATCTGTAACGATCCCGATTTTTAATCAAATTTAAATTGGCAGTTAAAATAAATTTTTGAATAAAATTGTGAATTAATTTGAATATTTCCAAAATTTAATAAGATATTTCTTTATTTGGGTATTGATTTTAAATTTAATTGTGCCTTTGAAATTCTAAATTTAATATCTTATAAATAAAAAAAATTAGATTTGAAAACTATATAATTTTATAGAAATTTGTTTTCTAATTTTAAGAGACATATGCAATATATTTATAAAGTTACATTTTGAATTAAATACAAATGATTTTCAAAACAATTGTTTAAAGCTAAATTCTATAATATACATATCTTTTTGGAATAAATAAGAAAACATACATATGTAAGATTGGTTTGTAAATTCATGAAATGAGATTTTAAAAGTGTATAACATTTAAACTATAATAAGTATAATTTGAAAATAAACATATGTGAATATAAGAATTTAGTAATTTATAAAAAGAAAAAGGTTTGAACCATAATTTATAAACAAGAGGGTTTAAAATATAAGAAACAAAGTTAGTTCACTAATTTTAAAATGATAGGGTTAAAATATAATTTACAAAAAAATAAAGGAAATGATTTAGACATAAAAATGCTTCCATCTTACAAGTGTAGATTAAGGGAAAATATAAACTAACAAGTGTTAACATAAAACAACAAGTGGAAAAATAAAAATATATTAGAGAAAGTAAGAAACTAGGTTATGACATCAGTTTTCTCTTCATCTTCATTTTGGAAATTTGAAATCTGATATCAAAGAAAGAAAAAGATTTCATCTACTTTCTTTTCATCAAAAACTGAAAAACCAAAAGAAAAAAAAGCAAAAAGAAAATCAAGTAAATAAGCTTTAGTCCAAATTAGGATTCCAAATCATCTCAAACTTAAAACTTGAAAACAATTCAAAGCAAAATAGTGAAGTGACTCAAACAACTTCACCTGAAAGTAAAATGAGATAATAAATCCAAATCAAAGATCAGAGAACAACCAAGCAATCCAGAGTTTCAGCTTTAACCTGAAACTAGAAAAAAAAATCAAAACAGGAAATGCAAATGAAACAGAGATCTGAAGCAACTCAACAACAAGCTATTAAGATTTAATTCGACTCTAAAACAACAAGCAACAGTTGAACTCGACTCAACAATCAAGTAAAGATCAAACTCAATTCCAGTTCCCAAACTTGCAAAACCTGATCAAAAACAGGGACTCTGTTCTCTGCTTTAACTCTAGAAGAGCAAACACACATAAATTTTCCCTCTATGTTGTGATTTGTGTTGATATTGATGTGTGATGAAAAGAAAATTTGCTTAATTTGTAGATAAATATTCCTCCGTGCTTGTATTGAGATGTAGATATATGTATGCATGCCTGTATACATACATGTTCTGGTCCCAGTTATGTTCACAGCCTTAAAACTTCAAACAAAACAAAAAAACAAAAAAAATTCATATCTTCCCATCTGATTGAATTCAAGTTAGGATCCCTAGAGAAGATATGCTTGTATTAATGTGATATCATTTTTAAAAGTAAATTCAGGTGTGTTTATCGAATAAATATCTTAAAATTTTAAAAATTACAGTGAGAATCAAATAAATGTCAGAATTTCGATCTTCAAATTTACCTGCTTTGATTATGTAATCGAAATCGTTTGCGAAATTGATGAATTTTAATAATAATTTGGTGATTTTTTTAAATAATGGTTGTTGAGGGTTTCCAAGTTGAACGGAAACACGTTTGAGTCAAAATACGATGATCAAAGTTGATGCATCGGTCGAGATTTGTGCTGAAGGTAGCCTAGGCGATAGGGATTCAGGGAAAATGTTCAATAATTTTTCCAATGATAACGCGGTGGCGCGAGGAAGTTTTAGGGTTTAAAACTGGGTTTGGCTCGTCGAGGTTTGGAATAGGAATTCGACATTGTGGTTTGATCGGTCGAAACTGGACCAGGTGGGATAAAAGCTGGGGTCGAGATGTGTTTGGGATGTGATCGGCGTGGTCGATGGTGGTCTGGATCATCGTCGGTATGGCGATTTTGGTGGAAGATGTTGGTTCCAGGAATGAATGAAATCAGCTCGATTTTGATGCAGGACGACTTCGTTAGTATTTGGTGGTCGAGGAAGTTAGGTAGGTCGAAGATGATGTGCCGATGGTCACAGAGTTGGTCGACGACGATCGGTTCAGATGTACACGTTCACGCGATCATGGTGTGTCTGGTTTCATTTGAGGATTGTGGAAGAGACAGGTTTTCTCGGGTTCAACTCAATACATTTTGGAATTTGGCTCGAAGACTAAAGTAAAGGAAGATAACTCGAAGTTGGTTTCGAGGAAATCCAGTAATAGCTCGGGTTACTAAAATATTTAACAGGATTTTAAAATGTGAAGCATAATCTGTCACAAATCAGTTTTTAAAATTTGAGAAAAAAAGGAAAAAAATATAATAAGTCTCAGATAGTTTTTTTAGCCAAGTTTAAAATATGCTGGAATGATCAAGATCGAAAAGGGTTTGAAATAAGAAGGTTTCAAAGATTAATGAACCAAGTTTTCAAATTTAAATTTGTAAATAGGTTATTAAAACACTTTTCTTTTCTAACTTAATCAATGTTTGTTTAAATTGAAATTACTTGAAGGGTTAAAAATAATTTGTTTAAAATTTATTAAGTTAAATTATGTAGCTTTTGGGTTTGAAGTTTATAAACATAATTTTTTAAATTAAGTGGATGACTGCGAAAATGAGATAGTTTTATAATTCTTAATCTAACTTAAAGATCTTAAGTTAATAAATATATTGATGATGGCCTATTTCCAAAGGATTATTAAATAAAAATTAAATGATAAGAAAAAATAATAATAATAATAATAATAAAGATAAATGGCTATCTTTTAATTGATGAAATTTTAAATAATTAAAGAACCATTAATTAATGAAAGTGATTAAGGAAGAATTGATTAATGAAGGTGATTAAAGGATAATCATAATTAAGAATAATTACTTAATTAAAGATTAATTAAGGTTAATTAATTAAATTGATTAAAGGCTCATTAATTTATAACTAAAAGATATTTACTAAATTAATTGAAGGGTAATTGATTACTTAAAGATAATTACTTAATTAGAAGTAATTAATTGATGGTTAAAGTTGATTAAGTGATTAAGGATAATCACTTACTGTAATTACTTAAATAATAATTAATTTAGGGTTAATTAATTAAGGTAATTAATTAAGGGTTAATTAATTTGTATATTAATTAAGGGGTAATTAAATAATTAGGGGTTAATTATTTAATGATTAATGATTGATTCATTTATTAATTAAAGTTAATTAATTAATACTTTAACGTCAATTAATAAATGATTTAAACTTTAATTAGTATTAAAATGGTTTGAAATTAATAAACCAGGATTAGTAGTTATTCATAAGTAATTAATCTGATTTAAATTAATCAGATGATTAAATAAATCTTACTTATGGATGTTTGGATTCAATTGAATGTTGAATTGTGTGATATCCCTGATGTGTTGATGCTTTGTGATATGAATTATTTTGATTCGAGTTGTGATAACTATAATCTATTTATCTGTGACTAATGTAATTTATTTATCTGCGATGAATTTATATTATTTACCTGTGAATCTGTGAATGGAAGGTAGGTGTTATAGATTATACCACTTATCGATATTGTTATGATTGAATCTGTGATGATTGATGTTTTGCACTATTGTGTAAAGCCCCTAGACTACACTCTACACAAACAAATATGGAGTGCACGAGGGAATTAGTTAATTCACAGATTTTTGAAATAGTTTTAAAAATTGAATTTTGAATCCAAATGGTTTTGGAAATAGAATTGAAGCTTTTAAAAAAAGGAATTTCAAAGATAAAATTATTTTGAATAACTTGATAGTTTGATTTGATTTAAAACTCAAAATTTGAAATTAAAATTCTATGTTTGGAAATTATTATGTAAAAAGGTTGTACAAGTTATAAATGTGTTTTTAGGGATTTTAGGCCATATTATTTTGGAAATTTGAATTTAACCCAAGTTTTATACTTAAAGATCTTTAACTTGTGCAAACGTAATCGGATTTTTTCGAAACGAAAACTACTTGTTTTCAAATAGTAAATAGCTTTCATATTAAGAAAGGATTTCTAATTTGTGTTAAAAGATTTCAATTTTGAAATGGAATTGAAATAGTTTTGAAAGCTATGAATGAATCTTTGTGAAAAATGGTTGAACCTTGTTTTGAAATCGAAGAGGATCTTAAAGGTATATCCTTTGTATAAAATATTTGAAATGAAATTGTTTAAAAACCTACAAAGGAATCTTTGTGAAACTTTGTTTTTAAATGAAATAGGATCTCAAAGATAGATCTTTTGTCTAAATAATGTAAATGAATCTTTGCGAAAGATTGGTGAACTTTGTGTAGTGGATCTTTTTGTTTAACAGATTAAAATGGTAATTTGGTTAACCATTTAAAAGAAAGGTTTTGGGTAATAATTTATGACTTAATTGAAATCCCAATATCCATATGTTTTTAAAATATTGTGCTCACTATTCGGTTTAGCCGGGAGAGGACTTTGTGTCATATAACTCATTCCGAATAGTGATACGACGTTATGGTTTGCAATTGAAGACCAGTGGTGAAGACCGGGTGTCTTCAAGAATGATAGGATAACATGTCGAATGACTCTGCACTAAGTTGATCCGGTATAGAGTTCTCCATATGTGATGGGGAGTCCGGTCGGGATTGTGAATACCCGGATTGCAAGGGCTTCTTCCTTTACGGGACGAACTGCCTTCGGTTCTGTTCGAACCCAAAACAGACCTGTATGGTTGAATTTCTGACATTACATTTTGAGATATAAAGCAGATTTCTTTCAAATACATTTCTGTTGGTGCGGAGAATTTATTCTCTTAGCTTAACACCCTTCTCTGAGACATACGTGCTGAGAGGTTATGTAGTTGAAGGTTATCAGTGATATACTCCCAATTTGGTAGTGTGACATTCTGAGTGCTGCTATGTGTTGTTGATCATTTGTTGATCATTTGGTTATGAAAGCATAGCTTTTGTGTAAAGCATAGCTTTGTGGACGATACTGCATCAGGAACTCACACCCCGGAAATGGTCGAAACAGGAAAGATGCGGCAAGGTTATGAGGGTCGCGCCCTTTAGGGTTTGTCATTCCCTTCTGAAAAATGGTGGTATCATGGTATGGAGCCCAGATACTTAACTCATGTGGTCACTGCAAATCTATTCCTTTGTGATTTTTTTGTGGTTGTTGGTTGAGAGGCGCCTCGGATAAAGGTCACAAATGACCAGGGGATGGCATGCTCGAGTAGTAGTTACCTAGTTACAGAGTTAACCCGGCCTTGTGTTGGCAGAGAGCCAGGTAGGTTCTCGAGACGCCCCCCCCCCCCCCAGAGGCGTACCTATGTGGCAGTAGGAAGTTCCTTAGCCTGATCATTTGTTGGAAATCCAATCTTCAATATGCGCCTTGTACGATTTTAGTTGTAGAACCTGCCATTTAGTTATGGTGGTCACCACTATTTAGATGGTAGCTATAGTAGGCATAGTTTGAAATGTCTATACTGGCTAAGATTAATATTATACTTTCGAAATTATTTCTGCACTATGCACTAATAATAATATCGAAATAGTTTTCGCGTATTAAGCATATTTGACTATCACAAGGAGAAATCTCCTCCAATTCTGTGTTTGCATTGTGTGTGCGGCGGGAGGGCTTATGGTAGTTTCATTTTCCAAAAAGCATTGCAGATTTAAATTTTAAAATCCTTTGTTGTTTGTTTTAAAGATAAACTTTTTTTGTTTGCTCATACCAGTCCCATGACTGACCTGGAGTTTATTGTTCCCTTCCTAAACTCAGGGTGCCCACAATTTTCCACACGAGCAGTCTAGAGTTGGGCTTTTCAGATAGTAGATATCGATTCAATAGCTTTCAGCTTTCTATTTGGAATTATTTGGAGACTTTGGATATTGAAGTCTTTGGTTAGGACGACTGACCTTGCTTAGCTTGGTACAACTTGATGGTGGTTCGAGCTATCTTGGAGATTACTGATATTAGTGTTTCCGCTGTAGCATTTCATTATATCTCTGATATTGATCATTGTTGTATATTTGGATATTGTATCATTGGATTTGTGTATGATATATTATATTCATTTCTTCCGCTGCGTTGTACTTAATGTGTTATAAGCCCTGGCGAACCAGATTCGACGTTTGAATATGCGGCATTTGAGTATAGCTAATATATTCGGTGCCGATTTTCGAAGGTCGAGTCAGGGTCTTTTCACCTAAACTAGTCGACAATTGAAGCAGCACAAGAGGAAGTATCTAACTCATGATTTAAAGTTAGTAGCAATAGTATTTTATTTGAAGATTTGGAGGCATTACTTATTAGGGAAGAGGTTTGAGCTATTCACGTACCACAAATCCTTGAAGTACATTTTCTCTCAAAAGGATCTCAACCTTCGATAACTGCGATGGTTGGAATTCTTACCATTTATGACTTTAGCAATTCCTATACACTTAGGAAGGAGAATGCGGTCATTGATGCATTGAGTAGAAGACATGCCATTTTGAGGGCGATGTTCCAAGGGTGGAAACAGTTGATGTATATTGCTGGTTATGACTTCAGACCTCATTGCAAGTTAGAGCCATAGATGTTGGCAAACTTGACCATGATGCCTACTCTTGTAATGTGTATTGGTATTAATTAGAGGGGTGATGCCATATTAGCTGAGATCATTTCCAAGATTAAAGCGGGGTTAGATTCTAAGGACATGAGATTGCGTGGACTCGATCAAGATGGTTGGCTTCATTAGAATGGGAGATTAGTTGTTCCCGATGTTGGCGGATTGAGAGATGAGGTTCTCAGAGAGTGTAACCATTCCAAGTCGACCATCCATCCCGGTGGTAAAAAGATATATCGTGATATGAGATAGACCTATTATTAGGAAGGGACAAAGAAGGACGTTTGGACATTCATAATGTTGTGTACAAATTTCCAGTTGGTAAAGGAAGAACTATACAAACTGAGTCGTCTTTTGCAACCACTTGAAGTTCCCGAGTGGAAGTGAGAGTAGATCGATGGAATTCATAGATGGACTGCCATGAACTTGATAATGGTATGACAACATTTGGGTCATAGTAGATCGGTTGACTAAGAGCACTACCCATCAAGTCAAGTAGAATGTTAGCCAAACTGGCTGAGTTGTATGTGAAATGGATTGTACAATTTCATGGTGTACCGAAGAGCATTATGAGCGAGCAAGACCAATTGTTCACTAGTGGGTTTTGGAAGAGCTTGGAGGAGGCGTTGGGTACCGAGCTATATCTTAGTATAGCTTATCACCCTCAAACTGACAGCCAAACTGAGAAAGTGAATCGTATCATAGAAGATCTCTTGCGTGATTGCATTCCTGATTTAGGAGGTTCGTGGGACGATCACTTTCATTCAGTAAAGTTCGCATACAATAACGGTTATTAGTCTTGTATTGGTATGGCGCCATATGAAGAATTGTATGGTCGACCATGCAATTCCCCTTCATGTTGGTGGGAAGAAGGCAGGAAACTGATACTTAGGCCAGATATAGTTAAAGAGACCTTAGAAAATATAGAGATCATTTGGCAACGAATGAAAGCTACACGGGATAGGCAGAAGACTTATTCTGATAAAAGGCGAAGAGATTTATAATTCTCCATCAGAGATATGGCATTTTGAAGATTTCTCCTTTGAAGAACGTTATTATGTTCAGTAGTTGAGGAAAGCTGGCACCAATATTTGTTAGTCCTTTCTTGGTATTAGAGAGATTGGAAATCTTGCTTACAGAGTTGACATCCTTCAAAGAGTGGTGGGAGTACACAATGTCTTCCACGTCTTTCATTTGCAGAAATTTATGGATGACTCAAGCGTAACTATCACACCGAATAAGCTTGATGATATTTAGATTGAACCAAAAGCTTCGAGACCTTGTAGGCTAGTTCATATTATCAGACGCGATATGAAATAGCTTAAGAGGAAGATGGTGGATTTAATGAAAGTTTAGTGGCACAAAAGTGAAGGCAATTGCAAATGGGAAACCTAGGAGAGTATGAGAACTACACATTCAGAGCTCTTCATATGGTAAGGCTTATTGGTTATCGCATTTTACTTTCACTACCGATATTATATAGTATAGTTTAGTATCTCACATGCTAGGATATGTTTGCTCATAGTATTGATTGTGTGGTTGCATATTTGACATGTTTGAAGATGTACATGGTTGTTAGTCATGCACGGTAACTATAATTGATTTTTTGTTTTTGTATTTCGAGGGAAAAATTGCTGAAGAGGAGAGTGTAACAAACTGTGTTTTACATATCGGATGATCATAAATTATTATTATTTTATTCATATGAGGTCATATGACTCCAAGATTTTGGGAAGTGACTCTTAGGGACATTTTTCACATCTATGATTTCTCCCGAATTTCTTTGTAACAATTTTAACCCTAAAATTTTTGTTTGGACTGTAACCTCTGATAGGAGCTAAAATAGGGTTTCAAACCATTTCCATTGCTTCAGGATGATGGTTTCCCAATTAAAAGAGTGGTAATTATAAAAAACGGACATGTCGTTTTGAAAGTTATGGTAGTTTCAAGTTTTGGCTGCTGTTGGCCAGTTTCAGTGGGTAATTAACTAAGCCCATGCTTAGGCCCACCAATCCTTTTTGAATTTGTGCTAATAGGAGGCCGTAGGAACCAACCTAAGTCATTTCCTTCTTCCTTGAAGTAGATCTAAACCTCCATTAGTCTTAATTTCATCAAAAATCGCACTTTTTCCTTACTAATCTTAGCCAAATCATTGATTAGTGAGGTGATTAACATATAGAAGCTAGAGATTATTATTTGTATCAGGTCTTTCCATCTTTCAATTCACTTTAGATCTAAGAAAGAAAATTAGCAGTTTAGGTATTTTGTGAGTGGTTCATGACCTTTCACTAATCTATACTTGTTTATATAGTTCAAATGATTGTTTTAAACATGTTCTTCGATCTAAAATTGTTTTCTAACTTTAACCACTTGTTCATGTTTGTTGATGACCGTTAATACGAGATTTTAAACAATTTTAGAAATGGATTTTGTAAACTATTAACACCTATTCACTTGCTAATATAATCTCTATCACTTATATGTATACGTTAGTACAAAACTTGGATTTAGGTTAAACTAGTTTGATTATCATATCTTCGTGTATTGATTGTATGAATGGATGTATATACGTGTTATTTCATGATTGTATGTTGTGATTTGATGTTGTTTTGTTTTGGATGTTAGATAGATAGGTGGAGACACTGGGCGAATCAGAGACGGCTGGTCAAAATTGTACGAAACTTCGGAGGCGACACCTAAATCATAGGAGGAGCTCATGTCCCGAATCGCGGCCTCTAATTCACATGGTACAAAATTCAATGCCGACTTCTCAAGTCGGTACCGAGTTCTGTAGCTTGTTCCTAGTCGACAACAACTTAGGGAAGTGGAAGGTGCTAGCTAGTAGAGGTCATCTATGAAGTTGGATCAGAGATTAGCTATGTATAGAAGATAACGCCGACTTGTTTCTATGGTGCAAAGTTGGGTGTTTGGAAGACATGATGACTTGAATTAGGGCAGAGAAGTCGGGGTTCAAGCACCAAGACATGAAGTACTAGACGCAAGAAGTAGGATGGCAGGAGATTTGACCATCAATTGGCCAAGTACAAAAGTTGATGTCGACCTCCTGAAGTCGGTACCAAGTTCTCATCCTTGGTCCAATGGGGACCAAATTTTCGGAGTATGGTTCTAGAGTTCTAGTTGCAGGTGTTGGCTTCTTCATATGATGGCTAGCAGTAGTACAACAGCATGATGATAGTCAGATTCTTCAAATAATAACTCGATGATGAATGGAGTTAGGTTTTGAAGATAACGTCTCATTGAAGAGAGGAGTCATAGAGTAGGGAATGTAGAATATTTCCTTAAGGATAACATCTTGATAAAAAAAAAGGAATCGTTAAGTGGGGGAATGAAGAATGGTTCCTCCAAGATAATGGAAGTCAAATGAAGCAAAGAAAGGGCTCGAATACACGTACTAATCGATCATTGATACACAGAGTGTTTTCTTTTGTACTCAATGCAGGGGTATCATGAGGACGCTCATGGACAGTAAAGAATGGCTACCCTGGACCGAAAGAATGGACTTTTGTACCATGGACCAAAAGAATGGGTCTAGTACCAGCTTTAGGCTAAAGAGAGTATAATTGAATCTAGGATTTCCATTAGTCCCTGGTAGAAGAATGGCCATATGAGTTATCATATGTCCGGAGTACACTGAGTGACAATTAATATTGTTTGATGCATGCTATGTTAGTTATGGTTGCATTACTAGCCACCTGTCACTTTTGGGTTGTCATAGGAAATAGGTAGTGGAGATAAGGATACCTAGAAACCCTTTATCACACTTTGTTGTGTTACACCTTTATGATATGTAGAGTAGCATATTATGTTATTATGTGCTAACTCTTTGGTTGCAAGGAAGATCAGGTATGATTTTATACCTTTCTACTTACTATACCGACCTGTATAGTATTTTGATTCATTTTTCACTCACACCATATTATTGTCTGACTCGAGGTTTTATGCTTTGCTTCTTATTATCTTGCATGCTCTTAAATGAGTAGACTAGATAGCAGGTCTAGGTGCAATGCGGTAGCTATGTAGAGGATGAGCTTGAGGAAGCTATCTTGTATTTATATGGATTTCTGTGCTTGTTCCGCTATGCAACACTGTGGAGCCTTAGCTGTGTTCACTTGTTATTAGTAGTATGAGACAGATATTTGAGTTTTTTTCTGTTGTATAAACTCTATTTCATGATATATGACTTTATGTATTTGTAATCTAATATTTGGACTACTTAGTTAATACTGTCTCCCATGCTATATATTTGTGATATTATATTTTATTCCATACGCCGTGAGATATACTATAGGTTTTGTGATGTTTTGTTTTGTTTTTAAACCTTGATGGTTGCTTTGCATCAATCGACACGACTGTAGCACACTATCTTATGCATATTAGTTGGCGGTGGTGTAGGGAGGTCGTCATAATAACCATGCCAGAATAATTTGTTGAGAGCTCTAGATACCATTGAGATTAGCTTTACAGGCAAAGGAAATGTCTACACCAATATAAGGCCATTGAGGTGGAAATTGATTGAATTATAGCCAGTCCACATGCCTGAGATAGCAAGGTTATAGGCCAGTTGGTAGCTTTTCTATGATTTTCTCAAAAAGAGGGAGGCACATAGCAGTAATGGTACTTCTAACGCTGAGAGGTAAGCCTAAGTAGATCATGTTGCGTGGCATTCACTACAAAGAGGATAGCTGAGTAATCCCATCCTTCTGTTGTTGAGAAATCATGCAATTAAGAATTGAGACCTTGAAAAGTTGATTGGAAGACCATCCAGTAGACGAAATTCCTTAAGGGTTTGGGTGACGCAAGTAATATTGGCTCAAGTCAACCTAGTAAAACATACTAGATCATCCACGAGAAAATGTTGATAATAAAAGGATCCTTACACCTTGGATGAAGCAACAACAACCCTAAGTTTATCTTTTCAATTAAGAGAGCGATAAGTACTTCCATCATAACTACAAAGAGAAGAGTGGAAATGGGATCTCCTTGATGCACACCTTGAGTACTGCTAAAGTAGCCATAATAAAAACATCCATTTCTAAAGATAGAATAGAATGGAGTTGAGATATAAGAATAGATCCATGCCCTAAAAGAGGAGGGAAATTTCATTTTAGAGAGAAAAGTAATTATGGAGTGCCAAGAGACTAAATCAAAAGCATTTTGTAGGTCAAGTTTTAGCAACAAAAGGAAGAGATTCCCCTTCTATTATATCCATTGAGCGGCTCTTGAGTTAATATGATATTATCACTAATGGATCTACTTGGAATATAAATAGATCGATTGGAATCAAAGATTGTGTTACTCAAAAAATTCACCTTCCGCTTAAGCCATGAGGACTTAAAAAAGGAAAAGAGCTGGATCAAACCTTCCAGAGAGATCGAAGGGATGCAGTCAATGATATGAAACGGTTCAAGACCTTACATGGAAGAAGTAAAGTGTTATTCTACAATGATCAAGAGGAGCTTACCCTTCGGAAGAAGAAAACATGGGGAAATAAAGACGCGACCTCAAGACAACCTTTTCGAAAACGCAATGAACTTTTCAGGCCAGATAATACACCTACAAGGCACCTTCCAATGTTGCCGAAAGGTTTAGATAAAAATAGCGTTCATAAGTCAACGGAAAACAACCTTCCGCCATCATGCAGGGAAGATACAACTTTTAGCAGTACTCAAGTAGGAAAAAAGACCTTCCACTAAGGGCTAAGGCCAAAGGGTTCACAAAGGCTATAAACCTTCCGATGGGATCGAAAGGTTCATGTGCTATGCATATAACAAATTTTTCGTTAAAGGCAACAGCTTCTTGAGAACAAGTGAAGGAAAAACCTTTCGGCAACATTCTGCAGACCATGATGATACACAATCAATGAATCTTCCGACAATAATGAAAGGCCTTCAACCGTGTAAAATAAACTCTCTTCAGGTAAGATTGGAAGGTTTACATCGCATACCAAAGGTAACCTTCCATACCGAATGAAGGCATAAGACTGATGGGATGCCACCCGCATTTATAAATAGGACCCAAGGTGTCCGGTTTGGGGGAACTCTTTCTCCACATTAAAAAACTTGTAACTTCTTGGTCACTATTCTATAACCCTTATTAGGGATTTGATTTGTTCAACAAAATATCAGTTCCTCTGAGATGTTCATGCTGATAAGTTTGAAGGGCCGACAACTGGTCTGGCTCGATACAAGTAGTACCTTCCTAGGTTATTAGCATTGTGATTGGAATTCTTCAACCAAAATTAGTAGATACTTATGCCCAAGCAGTAACCTAACCTTCCATGGACATTAGTCCACCATTCAAACCCTTTGGACAATCTAAGTACAAGATAATAAGGTCCAATCTGATAGTTAGTATTCTAATACCTTTCGGCCAGTTAAGTCCAACATCTTAAGAGTGATTAATCTTTGCAGTATGACCAAAGGTTCTCACACTCTACCAAGGATTTATTTATTCATCTTATTTTCATATAGACCAATCATTAAAACCTCTCGGGAGTTCTTGAGAACAACTTTAAAAGAGTGTATCTAGTTAATTTTCATTCATGTTAAAAATAAATGCTTTATGAAGATTCTAAATAAGTTTATGTTTGATAGATAACCTTCTGCTTGAAAGGCTAAACCTTCCGCCACATTGTGATTCTTAAAATTTGCATTCGGTATTTATTGGAGAAAAGAATAGAGACAATAATTAAGGCTAATGTCCCGTTCTACTTAACTAACCTCCTTTTTCCCGTTGAAAGTGTTATTTAGGTTGTTGACCAAAAATCTAGTTAACATTTTGGCGCTAGAAGGAGGGCCCGAACCTCTGACTTGTTAGCTCTTTCGACACTACCATTCTTCGACTCTCATTGACCTAATTTCACATCAAAATCACTTGTTACTAATTCAATTATGGCTAAAAGTTTCAAGAGGTCCGAATAAGGGTGTTCTAAACCCCAACTCACAAGATTTTCCTATGTAGACAATAAAGATTCTTATCAAAATGAGGAACAAAGGTTAAGGCTTGAAGCCTGGAGAATTATAAATAGAAAGAAGGTGGAATCCTATGAACCAGAAAAAAGTAGCTTAAACCCCCTCCACATAGGACTAACCTTGATCTTTGCACTTGGAAGAGGAATAAATAGAAGCGATAACATTTTTAACAAAATGAGGAAAACCATCCAATCATATTCCTAGGGAACCATCTTTGGAAAAGAAATGATAAAGGATTATGAAAATTTCTCAAACAAATGGAATAGGATTATAAGTGAGGCCTATCACTCCAGGGAAAGCTATGAGCATCTGAAAAAATCTACGGCTGAGAAAGTAAGACGGGTAAAAGAACTGCCTAGTGGAAACGTAAGAATCACCAAGAGATTTCTAACCGAGACCTCGAGAATGAATGGAAAGCCTGAAAAATGCCAATGAGCCATGAAAAGAAAGTCCATTCCTTAAGAAGTATTTGGACCAAGCCACAAAAGATTTAGATGCCAGTCAAGAACGAATCAAAAATCAACACTTCTCGGAGAGTACAATCTTAGGACGTCAATCGAGGACATATATACTAAAACCAAAGAGGAACTGAACTATTGGCTGTCTAAAATGAAAAGGCTAGGGTTAGAGAAAAGGTCTAAAGGAGTATATTGCAATTTCCATCTCACGAACGGACATGATACTAACCAATGCAAAGTACTACGAAAAATGGTCCTATGCTTTCCAAAACAAGGGAAGCTAAAACAGTTTGTAAGGGATTAACCAAACCATGAAATAAAAGCTCTATTTTTGAAATAAGAAAAGTCTACATGATCGGGAGAAGATTTCTCCCTAAATTTGGACTACCTAAAAAGGTAGGCTACCAATGATGGTAGAGAGCCCTTGGTCGTGCCAAGATGGCCAAGTCAAGGCACCTCTAGAAGGGAGGGCATTAGCCTTTATCCATGCCAAAATCAGAAATGGCTAGGTTAAAGCAGCAAAAGCCCTTATCCATGTCATGCTATTACCAGGAAAAGGCACCTCCTAGAGGGAGGACGGGTAATCCCTTGGTCCAGCCATGCTATGGCCTGGCCAAGGTACCGAACAGGCCCTTGATCGCATCATGTTATGGCCAGGTTAAGGTGCCTCCTGGAGGGAAGATGGGTAAGTCCACGGGACTTGCTTCAGAATAAGCTAGCTAAGCGCACTGGAAATCCAGATAAAATTTCCGACGGACTAAGAAAAGTCCATGCCTTAAATAGGCACCACAAGAAATTGGCATCGCTTAAAATAGCAACCACCAAAGAGGTCAGTATTATCAAAGATGACTAACAGCCTGAAATAGGCTCTACATAAATAAGCTCAAAACAGGACAAAAGAGTCCTCGCTTGGAATAGGCCAAAAGCAAATAACAAATGAATAATGAAAAATGGCGCCCGGGAAAGCAAAAGAATTCAAGACATATCTGAAGCTTTAAAATGGCATGTTCAATGAACAGAGTCAGAGAAAAAATTTTGACCTCCGCCAAACGATATTCTTGTCTTTTATTATTCATTACCAAAAATGGAACTTTCATCTTCTATTATTAATTACCAGAAATGGTATTCTGGTCTTCTATTATTAATTGTCAAAAATGGTATTCTTGTCTTTTATTATTAATTACTAGAAATGGAATTCTGGTCTTATATTTTTAATTATAAGGATTGGTAGTCTGGTCTTCTATTACCAATTGCTGGGAATGACATTCTAGTCTTTTACTATTAGCTATCAGAAACAGTATCTTGGTTTCCTATTATTAAATTTCAAAAAATGGGTTTCGGGACTTCCATCATTAATTTCTAAATTAACGCTCTAAACTGCAAACTATCATATGTCCGCAAAGAATATTACGATCAGCAATTATTTATTACCAAATGTGGTTTATTTAACTTCCATTATTGACGTTGAATTGGTTTATTGACTTTTTGTCACTCATTATTAGGATGTACACTTCCGTTCCTCTTACACTTACTACCACAAACGATATTCTAGCCTTTCATCACTTGTTATCGAAGAATAGTATTCTGACCTCTCAATATGAAGATTCTGAGAATGACATTTTAGTCTTCTATCAATTATTATCAAGAATGGTAATTCCATCTTTTGTTGTTCATCACCGGGCTAAATCTCTAATCCTTCGTTGTTAACTGCCAATATGAATAAATTTCTAGTGTTCTGTTAGTCATCTAGTTTTATACGAGGAACTTTGAACCTTTGATACTTAAATACCATGTATGGCTTTCCGAACATTCACTGTTTATTCTAGATAAAAGGCCTCAACCTCTAACGAGAAAATATAAATTTATGTCCTTATGCTGTTCATCATGGGAAATAACACTGATATACCAAAGAACGTCTGCAGTATGATTTTAATATTTCTTAATACCCTAGTCTGGGCCCGATGGCATCCTGTAAAAGTCCATTATTAATACTGAATGATTTGTGACACAGGCTACTGGTTATTGAAAGCCCTAATCTGGATATGAAATCTTTGGACTTCTACTCATCTCAAGTAATTTGACCCAAGTTAAAGAATATTCTTAGAAAAACACTACTGCCAATAGAATCTCCTGAAGGATACTTCAAGCCTTTTTATTCTCAGATTCCTTCAATAATAAGGAATAAATCCAAAAAATACCCTGTAAAGATCTTAGTCATAAATCCCCACAGGGTAGTTTTTGGATTTATTCCTTATTGGCAGCAGTTGCTTTGCATTAAGCATCTTAAGCCTTCTACAAGAAGCGGAAGAGGTTGCTAGCGTGTAATATAGTATTACTACTCACTCGCAACCAAATTTTCCTAATCCACGTATAAAAGCAATGTACTCTTTGCCTTTTGACTTGGCTACGAACACATTTTGGATGGATTTAGCTATCTGAGATGTTTCAGGAGAGAATCCAACTTTAATAACTTATTCTACATATCAGCCAATATGGGTTGTCCCATTGTCATCAACTCTATTGACTTAGCTCCAAACCTTCTGCCTTTTGAAGGGGATCCATAGAAAAAAGAGAAAGAAGACATGTTGCTATTTTTTGGTCACCTTTGATGTTTAATTTTACGGTGTTAATGTGATAGATCATTTTGAAAAGTGTAATACGAAGTTATATGTATGTATATGTATATTAAGATGTATGGTTGTATTCTTGAATTACGTTGAACATTCGAAGATGAAATTATATACTTGTTACTTAATTATATGATATTTTGAATAACAGGAAGAATCAGAAAGTTTAGGATTTTCTGATTTCAGTAAAAGCTTATTGTCGGAAGGATTTAGCATTAGGCCATTTTAACCTACCGATGGTAAGGTAAAGTAAAAGCTGAAATACCTTCTGATCCCATCAGAAGGTTTACTGCTACAACTTTAAAACCTTTTGGAGAGGCAAAAAGAACGCTTTAAATTACCAGAATGGAGTTTAGATGAATCTCGAATCATATTATTAACTCAATGTTAAGAATGGCTCTAATTCTCACATTTGTTTGAAGATTTCCTCCTTGTTATAAATCAAGTTTTATAAAAAAAAATGAATGAAAAATGACGTCCTTGTTTTGAAGAAGGTGAAATTGTTTAAAAGGGCTCTTTTACTTGTACTTGGAATTTATGTTTGCAAGAATAGGAAGCCAAAAACTCCATGACTCTTAGAAAGAATGACTTGGAAATTCAAGTGCATCCCTTCGCATTGGGGGAGGGGGCAAATGTTACTCAGAAAATTCACCTTCTGCTTAAGCCATGAGGACTTAAATGGAGCAAAAAAAGGAAAAGAGCAGGATCAGACCTTCCGAAGGAATCTAAGAGATGTAGTCAATAATATGAAGCAGCTTAAGACCTTTCATGGAAGAAGTAAAGTGTCATTCTACAATGATCTAGAGGCGTTTACCCTCCGGAGGAAGCAAACAAGGGGAAACAAGGACGTGGCCTTATTTTAACCCTTCTGAAAACGCAATGAGCTTTTCAGGCCAGATAATACACCTACAAGGAACCTTTCAATGTTACTGTAAGGTTTAGATAAAAACAACATTCATAAATTATTGGAAAACAACCTTCTGCCATCACACAGGGAAGATACAATTTTCAGTAGTAGTCAAGCAGGAAAACGTTACCTTCCGCTAAGGCTAAAGGTTTAACAAAGGCTATAAACCTTGGTGGGATCGAAAGGTTCATGTGCTTTGCATATAACAAACCTCTGGTAAAGGCAACAACTTCTTGAAAACAAATGAAGGAAAAACCTTTCAACAGCATTCGACAGACCATGATGATACACAATCAATGAACCTTCCGACAATAATGAAAGGCCTACAACCATGTACAAGAAACTATCTTCAGGAAAGACCAGAAGGTTTATAACCGCATATCAAAGGCAACTTTCCATACAGGATGAAGGCATAAGGCTGATGGGATGCCACCATCATATATAAATAGGACCCAAAGGGTCCAGTTTAGGGGGACTATTTCTCCTCATTCAAAAACTTTTAACTTCTTGGTCATGATTCTGTAGCCCTAATTGGGATTTGATTTGGCGAAATCTAGCTAAGATCAATTCCTCTGAGAGGTTCATGCCGATAAGTTTGAAGGCCCGACAACTGGTCTGGGTCGATACAAGTAGTACCTTACGGAGTTACTAGCATTGTGATTGGAATTCTTCAACCAAAATTAGTAGATACTTGTGCCCAAGCAGTAACTTAACCTTCCACGGACATTAGTCCGCAACTCAAAACCTTTGGAACAATCTTAGTACATGATAATAAGGTCCAATCTGAAAGTTAGTATTCTAATACCTTTTGACCAGGTTAAGTCCAACCTCCTAAGAGTTATTAATCTTTACAATAAGACCAAAGGTTCTCACACGCTACTAAGGATTTCTTTATTTATCTTAATTTCATAGTGACCAATCATTCAAACCTCTTGGGAGTTCTGGAGCACAACTTTAAAAGAGTGTATCTAGTTAATTTTCATTCATGTTAAAATGAAATGCGTCATGAAGATTCTGAATAAGTTTATCTCTAATAGATAACCTTCCGCTTGAAAGTCTAAACCTTCCAGCCATATTGTGGTTCTTCAGACTTGCATTCGGCAGTTATTGGAGTAAAGAATAGAGATGATAATTAAGGCTAACGTTCCATTCTACTTAACTAACCTCCTCTTTCTGAAAGTGTTATTTGGGGTGTTGATTGAAAATATGGTTAAAAAATTGTATAAATGACTATTTGGAATCTAGAGGCGATGCTTTTTGAGATAATTTTGTTAACAATATTAGCACAAGAGATGGGTCTGAAATGTGAAATAATATTAGGGTTTTCGATCTTAGAACCAAGACTATATTTTGAATTATCCCAGGTTGAAACTTATTAGTGTAAAAGAAATGTTGGATAGAAGAGATAATGTTTGGACCAACAGCATCCCATAGCTTTGAAAGAAATTAGCATTAAGACCATCCGATTCACCAGCACTACTAGAGTTTAGAGAAAAGACAACAGTCTTAATTTCAATATCAGTGACTAAGGACACAAGAGAATCAGCTTGTTTATGGCAGTACACTGACTAGAACTAGCAGTCGATCTTAACTGCACACTACAAGTAGTCAAAGCTTCTAAATCCTTCCACTCTGCCAACATAGCTTACACCACATTATGATGTCTTCTGTTGAGAGCATCCGCTAATTTATTTCCTTTCCCAGGAGTATACTCTATAACAAAATCATACGTAGCTAAAACTCCAGCAACCTCTATTGTCTTATATTCTGCTCCTTCTGAGAGAATAAGTACCTTAAAGACTTATGATCTATGTATGGTTCAAACCTCTCCACTAAGAGATAATGTCTTTAAATTTTCAATGCAAAAATCACCGCAGCGAACTCCAAATCAATAGTAGGGTATCTCACTATATGCAGTCTAAGCTATCATGAAGCGTAGGCAATCAATTTACCATTCTACATCAACACAGCTCCTAATCCAGTTCCGCGTGCATCGATACACACCACCAACCCTTGGTTTCCGTCTCGAACTACTAATATAGGTGCAATGGTAAACAAATTTTTTAAATTAAGGAATGTTTCCTCACATTTATCAGACAAGACATACTTCACACCCTTCCTGGTTAGATTAGTCAAATGCGCTGCTATCCGCGAGAAATCCTTGATGAATCTATGGTAATAGCCAGCAAGTCTAAGAAAACTTGTAATCTCAATCACCATTTCTGGTCTCTTCCAATTATTAATAGCGTCGATCTTATCTGGATCGACTGACAAGCCTTTCTTTGAAACCACGTGACTAAGAAACGTAACCTCTTTCTTCCAAAAATGACACTTGGAAAACTTCGCCTTCAGCTGATGCTGCCTCAGCGTCTCAAGCACAACTTTAAGATGATTTTCATGCTCTCTTTCATTTCTAGAGTATGCCAAAATGTCATCTATAAACACCAGCACGAACCTATCCAAGTACTCTCGGAAAACTCGGTTCATCAGATCCACGAAGAAAGTAGGTGCATGCGTTAACCCAAATGGCATTACTAACCACTTGTACAAACCATACCTAGTCCAAAATGCTGTCAAAGGAATACTGTCCTCTGCTACTCTTAATCGATGGAAACGTATTGCCAAATCCAACTGGAAAAACATTTTGGCTCCATACAACTGAACAAATAGATAATCTCTTATCGGTAAAGGATACTTATTCTTAATCGTCTTTTCGTTCAACTTACGATAGTCGATACACATCCTCAACGACCAATCTGGTTTCTTCACGAATACCGTAGCTGCTTCCCAAGGAGAACTGCTTGGTCTAATGAAATTCCTTCCTTCTAGATCCACTAGCTGCACCCTCAATTCCTTCTTTTTGGTCAGTGTCATCCTGCTAAGGGGTCAACTCACAGGTTCAGCTCCTAGCACAAGAACTATATGAAATTCAGTAGCTCGTTTCAGTGGTAGTCCTATAACCGGCTCAAAGACATCTGCAAACTCTCTTGTTACTTGAACCTGACTTAACTCTTCCCTCACTTCCATGGCACTTAAAAAAGCACAACTACTTCGGTCAGAATTCTTGACTGAGAATATGATTCAGTTACGACTATCAGGGGGTCTTAGTGATATCTCCCCATCCTGGAAAAATATCCTAGCCTCATGCATTCTCAACCAATCCATACCTAGAATGATTTTGAAATCTACAAAATCAAAAACATACAGCCTACATGCTAACTTATGACCTAACAAATCAAGTTCTAACTGGTCATATCCCATCCCCAGAGTTGCATACCCTCCTATTGGATTCGCAACCCTAAAGGAAGTAATAAGGTATATGGGTTCTAAGCATAACCTATCAAATAGTATCCTAACTGCTATACTCTGAATCAAAAACGTACCATCCATCACGGTCTTCCTTTTTTCAGCTGCAGTTTGCTTAGCAGATGATGGTCCGATAGCAAAAACCTTTCCTTTATCCTCCCTGACCGGCTCTAGACACTTGTTATTATAATGCCCAACTTGATCGCAGTTAAAGCACTTCACATTCTTCTTATCTGCAGCCTTCTTTCCCTTGCCTGACCGACGCTCATAAGCATAGTGTCCATTCTTTTCACGCTTGAAGCAAACTAAATCAGTCTTTTCCTTCTTGGCTGCCTCCCCCTTTTGGGCTCCTTTCTTCTTAAAGAAATTTCTCTTCTTTCCCTGAGAACCTTGTGTTTCAACTGGCTTCTCTCTAGCACAGACATCAAGCATTTCTTTGAGGTGAATTGCTATCTCCACCACTACATTACTAGAATCACAAAGATGTGGTAGGATCGCCCTAGCAATCTCGGGAATCAGTCCCCTAATGAATCTCTCATTCCTCCTGATGACCGTGTCTATAGTATTATAACCATAATGGGACAACTCATCAAACTTAGTGGCATACTCAACAACCAACATCTCTCCCTGCTCCAGATCCAAAAACTTCCTTAACAGCGCTGATTTAGCAACCTCAAACATAAAATTCTGTTCAAATCTCCTTCAAAATCAACCCAAGTCAATTCCTCCTTCGGAACTCCGACATTAACACCGTCCCACCAATGAAGCGCTGACCCTTGCAGTTTCCTAGAGGCCAACCTTCTCTTCTGCTCATCATCTAAACCCAAATCAGCAAAGATACGCTCACAACGCAACAACCAATTCTTTACCTCTATGGAATTCTCCGTCACCATAAATGGCTTCCTACCAAGACTGGTGTAATCTCTGCTCAGGTTAGCATAGATATTCCGAACTGGAGCCACGAGATTATATCCCCCAACATTTCCAGCAACTCCAGCAGCAACTTCTTCTTGCATCATATTGATGAAGAACCGATACACCGCCCCCATATCCACTGGTGGATTTCCAGTACCCACATTGGCATCTACATTTTGGTTCGCATTAGACATCGACCATGGTTCTTCTTGATGGGTCGAACATTTCCATTGGTTGTGGTGCTTCTTCCATCGATATTTCCTCTTCTATTTCCTGCTTCCATATCTTCATTCTCATAAATCTGCATACTAAGCCATAGTAAGATATAGAAGAATGGTCTACGAGAGAGGGGAAGACGTACTTATATATATATATATATACACATATATACATATATCAAATACAAGTACATTACTATAGCGTTAGCCCATGCCCCAATCTTATTTTTCGATTCATTAGATTATGTTTTGAAATTCTTTAGGTTTAAATTTCTTTTAAGTTTCATAAACCTATGCTTTGAAACCAACTTGTAACATCCCCTACTAGGAGACCCAAAACTGACAGCTACAGATGCTGCAGTCATTCGTAGTTATTAATCCTCGACGACCAAATACTATAATGTTAGATAAATTGATATAACAGAAACACATGGATATGGAAAAAAATTAAAAATCAAAAAACAACTTTTCACATTCCATTTCAAAGCATTTTAAATTCATTACATAATCCCAATACGAAAACCACGTTCAGAGAAAATATACTTATCACAACATATGTTAAGAGCGACATATGAAGATGCCCCATTGGATGATGAGAGTGTATATATGCAATTATTCTACTTTTCCTTTAGAACAAAAACATAGCAGAATCAAAATAGAAGAGAAATCTATATATCTATCATGCTTCCTGCACATCTCCGAAAGCTTATTCGTTTAAAGAGGCACTTGAAAAACCTCAACTCTCAAACTACTAAAAATCAATTAAGTACCTGAGCGTTTTAAGGTGAAAACATAAACTTCGAATCGGACATAAAGCCTGGTATGAACAATTATCTACCATCTCAAACCAATTAGATATCTAGTGAGACCACACCGCTTAGCGGAACAGGTTTTCCCCTTGCTAGTATCCTAAAATCTTTATAAAACCATATATTGTGCTCTTGCATCCACAATGGTTAAAACATCTCAAAATAATATGATGATATGCAAACAAGTAAATCAATTGTGGATTTCCTATCCCCATTCATTCCGACTATCAGTCTCAATTATAGTTTCTAGCATCACTATTAACCGAACAGTTTTCATGGGCTGGCTAATAACCAATTTAATATTTGTGGACTCCCGAACCAGTTCCATAGTTTTCATGTGCTTACTATTAACAAGCTTAAATTTATGAACTCCCTGTCCTATTTCATAGTTTTCATGGGATAACCAAGAACCTATTGGCCTTGCCAATAACATCATTGTTTCATGGGTTCTCTCTGAGCCTATTGGTAACTCCAATAACTTCCCTCTTATCCTAGTTTTCATAGCTTGACTAGGAACCTATTGACATTTATCAATAACTTAATCTGGATATAGTTTTCATGGTTCACTACAAACCTATTGGCCCCTGCCAATTACTCTTTCAAATCATACCCCTGATAACTTCTTTCATACATAGATTTCATGAGTTTACTATGAACCTATTTCCCTGACAACTTCTTTTATACATAGTTTTCATTGGTTCGCTATGAACCTGTCACCCTGACAACTTCTTTAATCAATATTTTAGCATTCTATATTCTGGTCTTCCTGACCTTCTGGATGCAATTCTAATCATTCAGGAATTAACTAAATTTATATTTTCTACTGGGTCAACCTAGTTGGTTATTCTATCCTTCCCCCAAAATACAGTACGGGTCCATTACAATGTGAATATATGTGTGTGTGTGTGTGTGTGTATTTATGAAGAAGAAAACATAATAACTTGGCAAATCCCTTTAACCTATTAATCAAGGAAATTATCTTCGAAAACTCCATACTTAAAATTATAACAAACTCTTTCATTTATGCCATGGTTTTCCTTTAAAATGATATTGGGTTATTTGTTTTGAAAACAATGGCTTCTGAAACCTTAAAACATTACTTTTGAAGCCCCTAGATAACCTTCTTTGAAAGCATAGAAAAGTTCTTTTCAAAACATTACATAAAAACCTTTCAAAGCTCTTTAAATCATCTCTTTCGAAACCAAAATATACCTTTCAAAAGTATCAAAACATTACTTAATAATCCTAAGAAACATAGTTTTGAAACCAATGAAAGTACCCCTTTCGAAACCATTGGGTTTACTCGAATACTTCTTTTGGGTCAAAGTGAATATATCCCTTTCAAAACCTTTAAAATACTTATCAAAATTGTTTAGGGGAAGCTTGAAGGCGTCGGCACCATTCTTTCGAAAGCTTCAAAACATTTAAGTAAACCTTTGAAGGTTAGCATCAAAACCCCCTTTCGAAGCCATTGCCTTCGAAACCCTTGAAATCTTTTGAAAGAATTAGGAAGTGGCTTAGTACATCTATAAAACAAAAGCTTCCTTTCGAAAGCATTGATGACTTCAATACATTCGAAAAGCAAAAGAACGGCAGAAGGGATTTCGACTAAGTCGTAACCACTATTTTTGAAAGCATTATTTTATAAATAAGGGATTCATTCGAAAGCTTATACTTGAAAATGAAAGATGGAAACCTTGTTCGAAAGAAATTTAGAAAACCCCCTTTTAATAGCATATGTTTGACTCCTTCGAAAGCTTTAATAATACAAAGGCAGTTGCAAACATTTAAAAGCAAAGCAAAGGTTTCATTCCTATTGGAAGCTATTTTTCGACATAATGCCTTCCGCCTTTTTCCAATCCACTACATACCAACATTGATACCTTATGTGTTGTTTTTGAATTTGTAGGGTTTCGACTTGATTAAAGGTGGAAGCTATGAGTTGAAAGGTGCTTCTAATAGAGGGGGAACCAACTTTTTTGGGTAAATCTGATTTAATGCCAAATAAAGCGAACACATTCTAACTAACCTACCTCTTGTAAGAAAATGATTGGTTGCCTCGACTTTTCAAATCCTTTATATAAAATAACTGCTACATAATTTCAGATCTAAACCAAGATTAATTTAACAAATAAGCCCTTCCATTAAGCAAAACCAATAATGCTAATAAGTCCCTCTTCGAAAATAATTTAATTTCTATAGCAAATCACTTAGGAAAAATCCCCAAAAGTCACAGAAATTCATTTTAACATGATATCTAACATATCTAAATTTCAAAACCAAATTCTCAATATAATTTCTAAAATAAATTTCTAAACCCAATCAATCATATTTTCCTCTGAAAATTCATAATAGTGTTTACATACTCGGAAAATTATCAAAATTAAAGCACAACACCATATCATGTTTTACATAAGACATAAATTCCTTATGGAATTCGAAATCAATTATAATCACTTTTACCCCTACAACCATGTAAAATCATATTTAATTTTTTTTTGTTTAAATCAAACATGTTATAATCCAAGTACATTATCCTCTATATCATCATAAAAATGGATTTAATCTTAAACCCAAAAATAAATGATTATATAACAAAATAGAGATGATTGAGATTATTATTTACCTTGATTAAGTTAAAGAGATTGGATTGAGATTGAGATTTATTCCCCTTGCTTTAATTCCTTAGCTTTAGATTTTATTTTATCCTCTTTTCTTCTAGTAATGGCTGGCTCATCTTCTTATGTTTATGTTTGTACTTTTTTTTTTGCAAAATGACGTGAATGGGAAATGAAACTGTAAGGAATGAGAATATATAAGGGTAGTGGGTTATGTGCGGCTATTTCCCAATATACCATTATGTAAATCAATTAGCCTATAAGCCATTCTTAAGCTCATTTAAATAATTAAGCACGGCCTTAAAGTATTTATTCAAATCTCAATCCCTTTATCACTTAATATTTACACTATTCTATTTAATTTATCTAACTAAATCTCTTGAATAATGTTATCAAAAATTAGGGGTGTTACAGTTGGGTCCTTGATTCTGCTTCTTTTGATTACCAGAGTTTCCAACGTTAGTTGTCGCATTATCGATGCTATCTCCAGATTGTTTCACCGCCACATTACTTTGGATAACCTCTTTCGACCATCCATCTTCGGCATTGCCTGAAGCTAGATTTGTCCTCCAAGCCCAGAAACTAGTTAGCCTTCTAAAGAAATTCCTCCATGGTTGTAGGTTGCTTCAGCTTCAGCCATCTATCGAAATATGTGTTTGTGTGAATGTACCAAAGCCATGAATACGAGATCTTCCTTTTGATTACTTACCTCAGTAAAAGCAACATTAAACTGATTCACGAACACTTTTTGTGACTCCTTAGGCCCTTAAGATTGGTTTGGCAAGGACATCACGTACTTAGATTGTGTTATATGCAATCAAAACTACTCTATAAATTTCCTAGCCAATTCATCGAAAATTGATACGGATCTCAGCGTGAGCCTAGTGAACCACATTGACGTAACTCCTTCCAAGAAGGTGGGGGAGCATCTACATCAAACAACATCCATTGCCCTAGAACCATCTATGTGCCATTCATAATTGAGCAATTGTTATCTAAGATCAATAGTTCTGTTATACAATGCATAGCTGGCATCGTAAACTTCCTAGGGTGGTCTTCTCTTATAATATTTTCTGTGAATGGAGTCCTACTTTGTACAGAACCCCAATCTTACTTATATCTGCCTCTCTTTCCTCCACTAATTGTTTGACCATATCAGTTATATATTCCTCATTGGCACGGTACTCTGAAGGTCAACTATCAGGGTCTACATTGGGCATTTGACTCCACAAACGGTCATGGTTTTCTGTTTGACGTCTAGGTCCTCCAAACTTCGGAATAACCACTTCTTCAGTAATCTGTGGGCACGTGATTGGTTCAGTTGTGGTTACTTAAACTTCGTTTCCATTTGCGCCAACATCTAGCTCAAAATCATCATCGTCAAGTTGCAAGCCTTCTCCCTCATCAGACACATCCATTGCATTAGCTTCATGTCCCCTGTTCTCTATCACATTCCACTAGGTATCGAGAGAAATCCTATCGGTACCGACTTGTATTCTTATGGTGGGAGCACTTCTGCTTCCTTCGACAACAGCTTCGATAACTCCAGCAACTACGTCCTTCTGCTTTTTCATTCCATCCCTCCCGTTTGGTAGAAATTGTGGATTTTTCCTGTTCTAACTTGGGTGAAATTTCCCTTCCAGTTCACCCGGTCCTTTGTGGTTAAAAGGTTAGTAGAGCATTCATCTTGTCCACCAAGTGTCCCGATTATACAACATTTTCTAGTTCATTCCTACATCATCTTATCAAGCTCTAATGTGGTAAGCACTTCCTATTGAGCAGATGATTCTGGTGCCACCGGTTGATTACTAACTTCAACTTGGTGAGCATTCCCTTTATCACCACCACTACTGCCCTTATGTATTTAATAGTTCTTCTAAGCGCCATTGACATAAAATATAAAACTTTCAAATTCTTCAAACAAAATTTCTTAATCTAACCATTTGACCTCCTCAAATCTAAAATAGCAAGCTAAATCTAACGTTAAGTAGGATTTCTCATTGAAAGTACCAAAATGTTGACATAAAAGTGCACAACACCCAATTATGACATATTGCAGGATCAGATCTAATAGAGACAACAAGAAAATGTTGAAAAACATAGAATAGTATAGAGACATAAGATTTGTGTCATGGTTCGACAATCTTTGGCCTATGTCTCTTTATATTTTACTGAACAAGGGATTGACATGTTTGTAAGCCTAGAACTGCCAATAGAATCTGCCTAGGTGACTATTATGAGGGAGAGATAGGAGATGAAAAAGAAGCATAGTCTAAGATCCTCTTTTAGTTGTTATATTGCTGGTATTTATAGAGAACTGCTTTGCTGGTACATGGGACTATTTGTTTGAAGTCTAGAAGTAAGCTCAGAGATGCACAAGTTAGCACGCCGACCTAAACATCAAATATGACCTCTCGGTACCGAGTGGTTCTCTTAGTTCCAAGAGAATTCACTTAGTGTAAACTTATAGTTTTCTCTTTCATTTTTCTCCTATCTTCAGCTTGATATATTCCAAACCCCTTTCTGTGAAGATCAAGTTCCTTCTGGTGATATACTTGATATTGCTTATCTTGTTATATATTTCTTGCTCTCTTTTCATCAATCATCAAAGTTGCTTGTCTAATCTCTGAGAAAAGCAATTGAAGATGACTGGTTAAGTTAATATATGAAGTGTATGGATTTGATGAGGGCTCAAACATGAGAAGAGACCACTCGGTACTAAGAGGTTCCTCTAGGTATCGAGAGCTCCACTTAGTTCAATTTCCAGTGAATATTCTTAAACTCCATTCTCTTTCCCTTTTGATCTTATTCCCTAGTTCTTAAGCAATTTCTTCTTCATTTCGGGCTTTTGCTCCGAGATGGAATTTGCTTGGTTAATATCCAAGTTAGCAATAAGTAAAAAAAAATACAGTCGATAATGTGACTGAAAGGTGCATTATCAATAATAAAATTTAAGTGGTTAATGTTTATAGAATAAATATACATGATTAAATGGAAATTAACCACAAGGGCCTCTTTAGCATGTGCAATTAGTTTCTAGGACACACAACTAAAATAATAACTTTTAAGTACAAAATGAAAAATAATTAGTTTCTAAGGCCTAAAAACCTATGAAATTATATCCTTGAAAGTAATTGGACTGTTGACTTTGTCCTTAAAAGTAACTATTCTGCCGACTTTGGCCTTAACATTAATTGTTGTGGATGTGTTTCCTAGAAACTAATTGGACTGCAAGGTTTTTCCTTCTAGTGAAATGCACCTATGATGAATGTATAACGCTAATGCGTTCATTATTTATAATGTATGCGAAAGTGATTGGGTGTGTGGATTTAGTATTTTGGTGAATACAAGGGAGAAGACTTTGTTGATGATAAGTAATGAAGAAGAGAGAATAAGTTGACAAAGGAACAAAGGGCAAGACGGTAATGATTTTTTTAACATTGATCTCTTTTTTTATTTTATACGAACACAAGCATACCTCTCTCATATACACAAAAATTATGTAAGTATATAACATTGGTTCATATTTCATATCTATTCAAAAACTCCTTTAAGCCTGAATCAACTTAAACATCGTCATATCAACCAAACTCACATATAATCCCTTTACATCATTCTTTCACACCACAAAGGATTTTTGAAGGATAAAACAAGGTAAAAAGTGGTGAGCAAAGTCAATGACGTAGGTAAATAAGCAAGGAGGTGGTTTGGCTTGGACTTTGGCTCAAGGAGAATGAGGGTTTGATCATCGGGAGCTACCTTTGGTTGTAAGAAAGTTTACTCACCTATGTAAACTGTATGCTTCCTATTTCAATCATATGATATGTAATGTTCCAATAATATTATTAATATAGTTGTTTGTAGTGAACTTGGTTGTTCACATGACCATTTCCTTTTTATTAAAACAAGATGATATATGGAAAGTAAGTGATTCACTTATACCTCATTTTCAGATTTTTTAAAGTTACTTTAACTACACGTTCACATGTGTGGTAGTACATTACATTTGAATATGGACATTTGGTTGAATATATGAAGTTAAAATGACATTCTTCAACAACATAAATGTGTTTGAGAATCATGTGCTTAAAAGAGATGTTTTTAACTGAAGTTTAGAATTTAATAGTAATTCAAATGATGTAAATTTAACATGATGTTATATATATATATATAGGCACACACTTACACACACACTCTTTGGTTAGAATAAAGTATATTACATTAGTAGATGGGTTATACTTGTAATGGTTTTGAGAAGTTAAGAAACATAAATCTAAAGATGTTTTTATGGGATTTTTTAATATTTATCCCTTTAAAAAGTAAAGTGTTCAAATGAAGTTAATTTTACATGAAATGTTATACATATATATTCTTAGGTGATGATGGAGAATATTAAATTTGAGAATGAATTATATATGTAAATGGTTCGAAAATTTAAATAACACGTAGTTACGAGATGTTATATCATTTATATTGCTATTTGAATCTATAACTAGTTTTAAAGAAGAATGCTTCTAATGTTAAAGGCATTATACAAATTCAAATAAATTATTTTGAACTGGTTAACGGTGCTTTGAATGGGGAATGAACATCTTATGTTTGATGGAAAACATCATAAATTATATAAGTATAGGTTGTTATGCTAAGTAATGATAACATTTAGAGGCATCATTTTCTTAATTTTATTGCATTTCTTATATCTGGCATATGAAACCATATTGTGTTATGGCATGATAATTTTCAAAGTGTGACTTTGACTTATCAACGGTTAACTTTCAATCGTTAACTTTGAGTTTTGATTTAGGAATATAAAAGATATGCAATTTAATATGGTTGGAAATCTCTTGGTGAGGCTTTACCAATCATGTGACCTATCATTATCTTTAAAGCAATGTGTTTATAAACATCACAGTGAAGCTCTACCATAAGCTAGAATTTAGCTAACTGAGAATGTAGCAAATAACAGTTTCAAAATAGTTAGAATCATGCATGAATATTGAAGTATAACTTATCTGATACCACTTCGAAACTAATAATATGTAAAGTTGAACAATGAAATCATTAAGACCTACAACAAAGTACATTGATGTGATCGTATTCAAGATATTGAGTACTCGTGATCGTTTCATTGGTTTAAGAGCAGGTTATGATGTAGAGAGCAAGTTTAGATGTGTATGAGTGCATTGGAAGGTGTGTTTATAATGATGAAGGAGGACTTGGAAAGAGAAAATATTTTTTTTGGATTACTACCATTAGGATATATCTATTCTAGAGATAGATTCGAACCATCTTGTTAGTTCTATAACTCTTAATTGTATTATGTCTAGGGATATACTTTGCTCCTAGATTAGGGGATAGTCAACCTTTGTTATATGGAAACTGTAAGTATACACACATGCATGCGTGTGCGCACAATCATATACAACTAAAAACATATACCAATTGAGTAATTTTACTTGAAATATTCTATGATATGCATGGGCTTGTAACAATTGTTATCCCATCTTTTGGCAAGGCCTAAAACTAAGGACTTGACCAGAGACTGAAGACAATCCACTTTGGAGATCAATTATCTGCAAATTCATGATGGATATAGGAAAACTTGGTCCGAGTTCGGATTCAGCCACAATCAACATGACATGACAAAGAGCTATGCAAATAAACATTCCAAATTTCAGGCCAATTGGAGTTTGTATGCTCAAGCTATGGAACGATCAAGATCCATGAGAAACATGCAAATCTCGTATCCATCATTTGTATCCATCATCTCGTATCGATCAACATCGATATGAAATGAACTTAACTCAAGCACTCGACATCCAACGTTCATATCCATATGGTTTAAACTCATAATGATGGACTTGGCACTTCCCATATCAATCACACTTCACTTAGCCAGCAACTCCACTTTTTGTATCGATTACCTGCTTGATCGATAAGAAGAGCAGAGCCTATGATCAATACGAAGGTGGAAGCAAGGCATCGATACGGAAAGGAAGTAGTGAATGGGAATGAACAAAGCAAGCCACATATCTGAAGCTCTGAAAGAAGTAGTCAACCCAAAGGAAGCAGTCTCACCACTATCCACAAATCACAGATCCCCACAAAACGCACATTCCACATCATCAATGCGTAAGGATCGATACGAGGGATTTAGCCACTCCATATTTGCAACCTTGAGCGTTCGATAACTCCACAACCACAGCTCCAAATGAAATGATATTTTCATAGCATGTTGCGCAACACCTTAGGAACCTTCATGATCAATCGCACCTTGATTGGAGCAATTTCTGATCGAGTTGGATCAATCAAGGATCGATCCTAAATGACCCTGATCGATCGCGTGGTCCCACCTCGGCTTAGGAAAGAGTATTCCGAGATTCAAGGGAGACATTTCATGCTCCACACATATAAATAGCACCTCCATTGCAACTAAAAAGGAACTTTTATGATGCTGCTTGAGTTGAACTCCACTGTAAGTCAAGTGTTAGTTGTTGTCCTGTTGTAACTCAGTTTTAATCAGCAATAAACACCAAAACTTTCAAAGTGGACGTAGGCAATAAGTCAAACCACTATAAATTCTTCTTTACTTTTTGTTACTATTTATTTTCTTAGTGTGATTGTTAGATTAGCCTCATTTTTCATTTTTCTTCTTCATTCTAATCTATTCAATTACATCTGATGGTTGTTGTGTCCATTTTTGGTACAAACACTTTCATGCTTTCACTATGAAGGGAAGATTCTCAACTCTATTTGGATCCCATTCTTGCTGCTGGATTACATAAATCCCCAAAAGAGATCTAGATCTATCTTCCAGTGGTTCCTTCTATTCTATTTAGATTGTTACAGATCTAAGAAGACCTATATTCAACATGGTACGTACTACCAAAATGCTTCCAATGCCGCTGATCTAGAAGGAAGGGATAGGCAAAATCTCACGCAGCCGACTACAACAGGCCAAACACCAGCTGGAGCTCCAGATCTATCTGATCCGGTAATTGGAGAGGGATACCAGACCCTTATGCATGAACTAACTCAAAGTTGTCAAGGACTCACTCAACTGATCCACTCCAACACGGAACTTATGAACCAGCTGAATGAAGGAAGATGAGGGAAATCTAGAAGGGAGTATACCTCTTATTCCTTGTTTGAAAGCTGGTAACATCTGACTTCTATCACATATCTACATGCTGCCAATTAGATGAGAATTACACGGAAGCCCCTGGGCACTTGAATGCTACAAATCTTGGACAGGCCAGGATAGGTCCTTCTACAGGGCATGAAGCTGCACCCTCCTCCTGATGGGGGACGCTTCCTTACAACATTGCTTATGACAATGCAACTGCTGCTATAGATCTGGATGCTGGGATCCAAAATCAACCAGCTCTAGCCCCTCATCACTGCACTCATGCCAAGGATCCTTACATCATGAAGCCCGAGAGCCAAGGAGGCATGGAACGAACTGTAGACAGTGATCGGACATTCTCGTGACATGCAACCCAACCATGCCTTAGCCCTGAATCTCAAAATGCATGATATTCCAACTATGATATGTCAAATGATTAGGGAAAGTCAAGGCCTCCAAAATGATGATTGGGGAATTTGTAGTAGGGACACCCCATTCACCAATGACATTTTACATATGGAGCCACCCTGTCGATTCAGGATGCCGAACTTGCCAGTGCGTGAAGGACATTCGGATCCCAACAACCATATTTCGAAATATGAATGGCTGGCTCGAGCTGACAATGTGGCTAAATGTAGAAGCTTCCCTACCTCCTTGGGGGGCATTGCAACTATGTGGTTCACACGTCTACCACCAAGATCTATTTCATGTTTTAACCAGCAAGCTACTAAGTTTGTTGAGCAGTTTCGTATGCATGCTGCAAGAATTAAGGATGTTAATACCTGGTCCAGTGTCACTCAAGCTCTAGGAGAGACTGTTAGGCATTATCCGAAAAGGTTCAATGCTGCTTGTGTCGAAGTTAGCAATCCCAACGACAAATCTATTCTGATGGCATTGACTAAAGGGATCGATCCGGATACCGAGTTTGGTGATTGTTTGGGGGAACCCCCCGCTTCATTGGACCGCATCTATGCAAAGGCATCCTGAATTTTGAGGAGAGAAGATGCTAGATGGTCTAGGAAGCAGGACGTCATGGGCCCTACGATAAAGGCTTCCAGAGTAATGTTGTAGTGAAGCAGACCGGGGAAAGCTCCAGTAAATTACATTTCATTATTCGTAATAAACAAAGTGAGTAGAAGGGTGGTGAAGGTCAAGGAAAGAGGAGAGACCCTCATCATGGGAGACCCAAAGCTCCTATGTTTGATCGATATACACCCTTGAACACGTCGCTAAAAAATCTTTATCTTCAGACCTGTAATGCAGGGCAGTATAAGAAGCCAGCTCCGAAACCGTCATCGGAGAAGTAGATTCAAACGGGGAAGTTTTGTAGATTCCATGACTATTACGGCTATAACATTAATGAATGCCATCATTTGCAAGATATTATTGAAAGGTTGATTAGACAGAGAAAGTTAGAACAGTTTGTCCGAGCACCACAGGATGGTGGTGTGGGCCCATCAAACCGTAATCGAGATCAAGGCCAGGCTAGTCATGAGGAATCCACGTGTACTGGCCGAAGGTAGGTAATTAATATTGTGAGTGGTGGTCCTTATCCAGCTGATCGAAATTGGAAGGTAATGGAGTATATGCTACTTCGATTAGGCATGTGGACTTCGAGTGTTATAGTAGTACTGATGAAGGGGCCCAGACAAAACAACAGAAGACGATGATCGACGACATCGTTTTCAGAAACCATGATGCTGATAGAGTCAAGGCCCCTAAGATTGATCCATTGGTCATTTCTGCCCAGATAGGACCTGCTCGAATGAAGACGATCTTGGTTGACCGTGGAAGTTCTATAAATATACTTTTCAAGCGTGCTTACGGTTAAATGCTGATGGAAGCAAAAGATCTAAAAACGTGTCAGTCACGTATACATAGTTTCAATGGGAGTGCAATTATACCAGTTGGAATGGTGATTTACCTGTTGAGTTAAGCAATGGTGATTGCTGAAGAGTTCGGATGTTACAGTTTGTGGAGTTGGATATACATTCCTCACATAATGCTTTTCTGGCCGACCGGCCCTTGCTAAGTTTAGAGCAGCTATTGCCCTGTGGTGTTTGACCATGAAGTTCCCTACTGACAATGAGGTTAGAATAATACATGGCGATCAGGCGGCTGGATGCACCTGTTATGTTGCAGAGTTGCGGGATGTGCAGCGAAAAGAGAAAGATAAGGTCGTAGAGGAGTCTCTTTGCGTCTTTTTTTTAGAGGACTGACAGTTAAGGCCTAGGCCCGGGAGCTGTAACAAGTTTCCTAAGGATCTTGATCCTGGGGAAAACGACGATGAAGGGAAAGTCAAAGAATACTAGGCTTCCTCAGCGGAGTTGACGATTGATGTTCCGATCAACGATGATGATGATTCTAGAGTGGTAAAGGTTGGATCTCAACTTGACCCGTACATGAAATAGTAACCGATTGACTTTCTTCGGGCAAACCTTGATGTATTTGCCTGGACTCGTTAATACATGTGTAGGATCTCGCTGAACATCGTAAGCCACACATTAAATATCAAATCCAGTGCTTGTCAGAAAATCTAATGGAAAATGGTGGACATGTGTGGACTACTCAGATCTGAACAAAGCCTACCCAAAAGACATTTTCTCGCTTCTCAAAAATGATTAACTGGTGTATTCAACAGCCGAACATGAGCTCTTATCTTTCATGGATGCATACTCCGGCTGCAATTAAATCCCGATGCACCTTCATGACCAGGAGCATACTGGCTTTATCACTGATCTAGGATCTTATCGCTATAAGGTGATACCGTTTGGATTCAAAGCCACTAGAGTAACTTATCGGAGGATCGTGAACCGAACGTTTGCAAACCAGATTGGGAAGACTATGGAGGTGTACGTTGATGATATGCTCGTGAAGTCTTGGCTATCCAACAACCACCTCGGTGATTTGGAGACGATGTTCAACATACTCTGATAATATAAAATGAAGCTCAATCCATTGAAATGCCATTTTGGAGTTGCATCTGGAAAGTTCCTTGGGTTATTGTCAACGCTAGAGGAATTGAAGCTAACCCCAAAAAGATCTGGATGATTTGGAATATCGAAACTCCTAGAACCATCAAACAGGTGCAAAGCCTTAACGGGAAGGTGGTAGCCTTAAACAGATTCATTTCCAATGCCATGGACAAGTGCATTCTCTTCTACAATCTGATCAGAAAAGGAAAACAGAATTTCAAGTGGACAGAGGAGCGTAAAGGTGCAATCCAAGCACTTGTGCAACATCTGGCAAAATCGCCTATCTTGTCCAAGATGGTTGATCACAAAAACTGTATGTCTTTCTGGTGGTATCAGCAAATGTAATTAGTGATATGTTAGTTCGAGAAGAGGATCGGATCCAATGACCGGTTTATTATATTAGCAAAATATTGATAGGGGCATAAAGAAACTACCCAAAGATAGAGAAGCTGGATTATTGTCTTGTAATAGCCTCGAGAAATCTCTGCCCATATTTATAGGCTCATCTGATTACTGTTTACACCGACCAGCTTTTACGATAGATCCTGACATGACCTGAGACGTCTGGTAGGTTGCTTGAGAGGAACGTCGAGCTGAGTCAATTTGATATCACTTATACCCTAAGGCGAGCTATTCAAAGACAAGTTCTGGCGGACCTCATAGCTGAATTCACCATACTGGAGGACTTGATCGAAACCAGTGAATCTCCCAACTGTATATGGAAGCTATACACCGAAGGTGTATCAAATGACCCATGCTCAGGCGCTGGAGTAGTGCTCGAAACCCCGAAAGGGCAATATATATGCTATGCTTTGAAGTTTGACTTCCGTGCAACTAACAACGAAGCTGAGTATGAAGCCTTGCTGCTAGACCGAGGCTTGCCAAAGATTTAGGAGTTATTACTATGGATATTTATTATGATTCAAAATTGTTGGTGTGCCAGGTTCAGGGAGAGTATCAAGCTAGAGACTGAAGATTGGCCTCCTATCTTATGCAGGTCCAGGAAGTGTTGAATTAGTTTGACTATTATGTTATCCACTGTATACCCCGAGAGCATAATCAAAAGGCCGATTCTTTAGCAAAACTGGCCAGCACTGGCGAAGATAGCATATGGGGCTCATCCCTATCGAGACACTTACTGCTCCAAGTGTTTATCAAATGGAGGCAGAATGGGTTCATGAGGCAACACCAGAGAGGGAATCATGGATGACTCCAATCAGAAACTACCTTGAGCACAGAACATAACCCGAGTGTAGGAGTGAGAAAAGACATGTTCTCCAAAAGGCTTCACGGTTTGTCATCAAAGATGGAGTCCTGTACAAAAGGAGATTTTCTGTTCCTTTACTCCGGTGCATCGCCAATGATGAAATCAAGTGAGTGTTGGATGAAGTGCATGATAGAGAATATGGCGATCATACTTGGAGGTAAACCCTTGCAAAGAAGATACTCAGATACGAGTATTACTGGCCGACCATAAACCGAGATGCATCAGATTATGCTAAGAGATGTGATAGATGCCAGAATTCCAAGAACCTCGCCAACCGAGATTACACAAATGATCATTCCGTGGTCGTTTTCCATATAGGGCATTGATATAATAGGGTCATTGCCTCTAACCAAAGATGGAGCGTTGTACGCCATCGTTGCAGTTGACTACTTTACCAAATGGGCGGAAGTCGAGCCTCTTTCTACTATCATGACTAAGAAAGTAATCAACATTGTTGTGCGCAACATCATCTGTCGCTTTGGCCTTCCACAGATTATTATAACTGACAATGGGGCCTAATTCGATTGTGCCGAGTTTAAGAATTTCCGTCGACGATATCGCATCGAGAAAATCTTCTCGACAGTAGCTCACCTTTAGGCGAATGGACAAGTAGAAGCTGTCAACAAAGTTATCAAGTACATTTTGAAGAAACAATTGGAGAAGGCTGGAGGAAAGTGGGTCGATAAGCTTCCCATGGCGTTATGGGCATATCAAACTACCCACAAGTCCACGACCGGCCATACTCCATTCGCACTTTCTTACCACTCCGAAGCTGTTATTCCGGTTGAGCTAGAGGCACCTTCTTACCGTGTGACTTATTATGATATAAAGAAGAATGCCATACTACTTGTAGAATCTCTGGATTTATTGGATGGGAAGCGTGAATAGGCTGATTTGAGGGCAGCCGCACATCGCAATCGAGTCGCCTGATTATACAATACTAAGGTCCGACCTAGAACCTTTGAAATTAGCAATCTCGTGCTTAAGCGAATTTATCTGGCCGCTTTGCACATGAAACAGATGTGGGAAGGACCGTACATCATCGAACGGAGGCTTGGAGACGACACATTCAAGTTATCAATCATTGATGGTTCCACTCTACTGAGGGCATGGAACAGCGAGAGTCTTGGTCGCTATTACGTATAAATGGCTTTCATTCGTTTAGTCTGCTTTCCTTTTGAAGTATGTTTATGCAGTTCGAGAATTTGTTCCTGTAATAAGGCAATTGACTTTGCCATGATTTCAAATTTCAATAATAAAACATGGACTCATCAAGCCAAAGTAGTGATTCCTAAATGCATCATGCAACTGCCATGACGTATAAAGAGCTGATTTCTATCTTACGGTGGGACTCATTCAAATAGTGACCGATTATGATTCGACCGGTCACTCGATAAATGAAATCCCGAGCTCGAGGGAAAACAACAATCAATTATAAGAGAGTTCAAACACAATAATTCTCTTACAAACTTCAGCTCCCAGTGTGTAACCGGAAGTACAAACTCCAAAATCAGCACGCGAATCGAACATCCAGCTCGAGGAGAATGGACCCGTCCATCCACGTCCATGCTTACATGGATCGAGGAGGATGGATCCGTCCATCCACGACCTCACCCCTTACATGGCTCGAGGAGGATGAACCTACTCATCCATAACCATGCCTTCTTGCATGATACGAGGAGGATGGATTCATCCATCCACGACCTCACTTACATGGGTCGAGGAGGACGGATCTACCCGTCCATGACTTTGCCTCTTTCCAAGCTCGAAGAGGATGGATCCATCCATCTATGACTTCGCTTACTGGATTAAGGAGGATGTGATCCGACCATCCATGACCTTAACCAACTCCTTATTCCCAGAATATGAATAAGAGCCTAATCATTAAATAGATGTAATCGACTGTTTGTCAGCTGACTCTAAATTCTCGGAGTGTGAACTAGAGTATAAACCTTAAACGGGTGTGATCGACCGCCTATAAAATAACTTATGTCCCTGGAGTATGGAGTAATCCTACATAACAAGCAGACGCGATCGACCATCGATATACAAATCTAATCTCCAAATATGGATGCAAATGCTAGCAAATGAGCGAGTGTGATCTGACCACTCATACATGCTACTTTAACTTGGTTCCGACTAAGTTAAATCAAAAGTTAGGGAAGATGGAGGGTGACTGCCAACTAACTACATTAACTATCCCAGAACTAGGTGCATAACTCAAGTACTAGCCACTGACCGAAACAGTGCAACGTTGGGACTCAACTCAACGTTTGATTATGACCCAAGGCCATGACTCAAGACTTAAAGATCAAACTCAATTTCGACTTAGAGACTAATGCTTCATGAGTACATTGAATGAAAATATGAATGCTTAAATACTTAATCAAATAAATGCAGAGTTATGCCAAAAACAAAAAAAGGAATTTTATTTAAACTATTCTTTAGAAAGAAGTACAGAGTCTGTCCAATGAATTCCTATAAGAAGAAGGCCAAGTCCACATCTATACATGGCCTACAAAAAGCGAAAGAAAAGAAGCTTATTCTAATTATCTACAAAAGAGGAAGTCCAAGTGCAAATCAACGCCTTCGGTTTCTTATCCTTTTTAGTTTTCTTTGGCGTAAACTAGCTCGAGTTACCATTCAGACCTCTTTTGGAACCCTTGCCTCCCTGGCTCGCTTTAGTTAGCTTTTCTCCAACCAGGGGAATTGATGCGGTCTCCCCTTAGGTGCCCGCGGGTATTAAAGTATCACCTGTGTGTGAAGAAGGTGGAATAATGGCACTTTCGATACCCGAAGAATAAGGCATGCTAGTCTCAATCATGGTGCCACCTGGAGAAACCACGAGAATCGAGGTCAGGCCAGGGCCCGCCATACCTCCACTGGCTCTAAGATCCCACTCCGTCTTAGCCTTAATTTTCCCCATTATTTGTTCCTCCCTATCCACACGCTCGCTCATTGGGTTGCTGCCAGTCGGACTCGAGGAGGCCGTAATAATATCTTCATCCACATTAAAGGGCATCTCAACGCCCGGATCGCTTTAGTAGTTGAGAGGAGCTTCCATCAACTATTCTTAAAACATACAACCGATATCATCCACCTCCCCAACCGAAGTAGTAATCATCACAGTTGTACCTTCCTCAGACTGGCTACCGGGTTGAGACGACATGCCTTTCGAGCTGTGCTCGATGATTGAGAAAGATGTGACCTATCGGGAATGTACCCTAGGACGACTGGGGGTCAGTAGAAGATATGGGCACAGGCGGAGATGCTGGGGGCACTACAAAAGCAGCGTTATGGTGTTCGCCTTCGGATCCATCTCTGGCCTCTAGGTACTTAACAGCCAGGGCTTTTCTCTGGAGCGAGATAGTTGTGTCGTGAAGGACTTTCGACTCGTCTCCAATCAACAATTGAGCTCCCAATTCAAACTCATCAATGGTTGCAACTTTGCGGGTCACCTTTTTATCTTCAACCAGGCAGTTCAAGGCCTTATATAGTTGGAAGGGATAGTGCTTGCCAAGCTAGTTCAAGTAGCGATTCATTAGGACATTTGCATTATAGGTGACCAGGAGATCCTCCAAATTCTCCTTCCATCTTGCCTCGACGGCTTTTACTTCCCTTTCGACCCTAGTGTCGGCTTCTGCGGCCTTTTGATTTGCGGTTTCCCTCACATCCTAAGCTTTACCACCTCCTAGCATGCTTCCTGAGCAACCTTATTAGCCTCATCTTTTTCTCTGGTGGCCTCGGTTAGCTTTGCCTTTAATTCAGCAACTTCTTTTAGCGCGGCATCCCTTTCTTGAATGATTATAGTGTTGCAATGCCCCATCTCTTGAACCAAGTCCATAAGGGTTTTTATCATTTCTTCCATGGACTTCTTATCTTCCTTGGCTCTTTGGTAAGCCTCCATCTCAGCTTTTTTTGAGGACTCGAGTTCATTGGACAACACCTCTATTATCTTATCCTTGTGAGAAAGATCGCCCTCCAATTTTTAACTCGTTCGAAGGACACAGCCGAGACTCGCTCTGCCGTCTTGACCCACTCACGATATTGGTTGTTTGCATCATGCATATAGTCTTGCACCGGTTTTTCTGTGTCGTTTGGTATTTTCTTCAAGTTTGGGGGAAAGTGGAAACCATTAAAGAATATGCTTGGGAAATCCTTCTTCGGTTTAGCAATATGGATGGCTCCTTCCCCCGTTGGCTCTATAGCGGTTTGCTCTACAACAGCGGAAGCAGCTGTTTCACTTTTGCAGCACAGTTCATCGGTTTTTGGAATGTGAGATTACACTGTTTGGTGCGAAGATGTAGAAGTGGGCTTACTAAAGCCGGAAGATTTAGAAGGCACTTTTGGTGTCAAAGATCGCGACCTAGAGTGGCGCTTACTTTGATGTGACTTTTCTTTCTCTCTATCATAGTGCTCACGTTCCCGGCTAGAAAGGTAACCATAGCCATAATCTCTCTCACTCTCATGGTGATGTGACTCAGAATGTGGTCCAGATGACTGGCACGAGGAGCAAAGTTTATTAAGCATAAAACCTTGTTTCACCAATGTATCTGCAAAAAAGAAGAGGAAAGTCGGTCACCATTGGATATTGAGAAGCATATGATGGAATGTCGCGTAATGCCATGAAGTGTGTGTATGCATGTGTAAACCCTCCAAACAACCGGTTGTATCAGCCTTTTTTTATTGAAGTTGACTCCCCTATATCTATTGAAGTTAGGCCTGCACTGGTTCTTGAAGGGAAGTGGATCCCCTCTAACCCAAGATCAGGGGATGATGGTATGTCCACAGAAATGGTAAAATCCAATTGCCCCTTTAGCAAACTTTCTATCTGCTGGGAAGAGGTTTCCGGGCCTATGAAGGCAGTCATAAATTGAGGTTCTTCGGTAGTATTTTGCCTCTTTATGTTATAGACAGAAGCTTTGCCTTTTCTCTTTAATTCGGACGGCCAAGAGCCCTGTGGAGGCACGACCGCAGGCTTATAATAAGCTTCTGTACCCTCTCATCGCAAGGTTCGATGGATGTTACGCCGGGCATGGCCTGAGCTCCCTCGATTGGAGGCACGACCGAGTCCGTCTTCTGCCTTGTCTTACTGGGGCTCCTCTTCGAATTCCTATGAGCTCTATGTTCTTCCTTTCTCTAAAAGCCCGATGGCAATCAAATTGTCGTCGGTGAGAACTTCATTTATTTCTCCAGCTTAGCAGGCACCGCCTAGAGTGTTCTCACTAACTCTTTATTGCGCTTCTTCGGGCCGTGGAATAGAATCTGTAAAAGAAACACATCAACATATTGAACATCGATCTATATTATCCAGTTATGGCTAAATAAAGAAACAGGCAATAACACTTACGTCTGGCCATCCATCGCCTAGCAAATCTTAGAGGGCATCTCACATAGAACCACTCCGTTTTGAAGTAGCTCATCTTGCTCCATGTGCATCCCACCACTTGGAAGTTTCTAACAGTCTCCAGGAAGGTGAATGATGGATTATCCACCAAATCTTGACATTGAATAAATATCTGATCTCGCCGATAGTCGGGGGATGAAGGAGATGTTATATAAATATTATGTACAAGCTATTGAGTAACACGTATCCATTCGAATGAAGCTGAGAAGGCGCGATCCTTGGATAAAACAGCACGTCCCTAAAGAATTGGTTGAATTGTGGCATTGTTCCAGCCTAGCACATAAATCTATTGCATGCGGTGAATCCCTTCGGGGGATAGTCTACTCTATCTTCTAAACCTGGTAGCCGGACTTCTTCAAAGACAACCTATGCCTAAGGAAAATTCTACCTAGAGCTTCCTTTGTAAGCTTGGACTGGATATAATCTATTGGATTCATTATCAGCAATGCATCCGACAGTTCATCCGGAGCAGGATTCATTATATCAGCCAGGACGTCCGGCCTATCTATTCTAGAGAATGGAGGACATTGAGCTTCTTGCTGTTCATAGCTATTGAACTCGGTAAAAACCACTATTATATGGTAGAAACCTCATATCCCCCAGTGAAAAGTGAGTGAACGTGTTGTGTAGTGAAGAGTTGCATAGTACTTTAAATTTCTACAAGGTTAAAAGATAGTAAAGAAACGGGACTTCGAGATCCGACTAGAGCAACCTCATTGCTGACCATCTCAACCGTGCCATTCTAGCTTCGAAGAACGATCCATATTAAAAAAATTATGTTTTACAAGTTACAGTTCCATCAACGAGCTTTGAAGGACAGTCACATATATGCAGTTCTACGATCGAGTCCAAATATGCAAGGCTAAAGCTCATTGGGGTCAAATGTTCGAGTATGCAAAAATCATAAAATTCGTATCCACCATAGTTCATTCCGGATCGTTCCCCTAAAGCTAACATTCGTATCGATTAAAATAGTCAGAGCGATCACCAGTTCATATCGAGCGAGCACTTCGTATCAATCTTCCCGTATCGATCACTCCATATTGATCACTTTGTATCGATCTGTTCCCTACGACAACACCTGACCGGTCCAGAAAACGTCGCATTCGTATCGATCCATGAGCTTTGTCTTTGGATCGATCAGAAGGCACCTCACCCAATATCGATGCAAGTTGCTTCACCTCGGGCTGATCATATAACTTTTCCTTCCGCATCATTACCAGATGCCTACTTTTCTCCTCGATCATGGAAACTGCTTTCCACCACATCCATCGACACACTTTTCTGCATCGAACGCATATGCGATCCAGTGAACCAATCCATGACAATTTCTTCACATCCACTATCTCTAAAACTTCATATATCCAGATCGATTCCACGTCCATCCCCTCGCATCGATGCAAGATCACCACTTGAGTTAGTCAGATCCGGAGTCAATGACTCTGTATCCCTTTTTCCTCTCCAGCTACCCTCCTACTTCTCCAAATCCCCAAATCACCATTAGCAATGCTCTCCACCTCAGCTATCCTCTAGTAGAAATGACGCCGGAGATAGCGATTATGGTGAACAAGGGGGCACGAAAATGGAATCTCACCATTATAAGCATGATTCAATCAGTGATTTACCTAAGGTTTAAGGGGATTTGGATTGGGTAATCGGGTTGCAGTTATAAACGAAGAATAGTTTTTCTCTTTTCTTTTTTGCCACTTTTCTCTGATCGATATGAAATAGTAAGATGAAAAAATATGCTAAATACAAAAAAGTAATTATATTATCTTCGTATCCAACATAAAAAATGATTTGTATCTCGATTTTTCTCACCGATTGAATCGGTCAAAAGCCCATTGATACGAAATGCACCACGTACTTGTGTTTGGATCATTTGTATCCATCGATACGAAATGCATCCGAATACATATATCTTGTATCCTTTGATATGAAGCGTTCCAATAAGTTTGTGCTTGTAACTCTTGTATCCATCGATACGAGGAACACATTTGTACAACAATTTAAACTAATTCGTATCCATTGCCATGGAACATGCCTTTTGCAACTTCATCTCATATCAATCACCATCAATACAAAATCCACTCTCATGCACCCCAGATCGATCCAGGAGAGGATCAATACGAAGAGAGGCATCAAAACAACCATCGATTGTTGTTACAACTCGAATTTCACAACGATCCAAGAGAAGATCGATACGAAAATCGATCCAAAAGGAACCATCAATCGATGGAAAGAACCTTTTTCACCAAAATCCCTTTTCAATTTAATTTTTTTTGACAATGACCCGTCAACATTCAAGCATGAATTGGAGTCAGATCCAAATATATACATAAACCTACATGCTTTACTAACATTTGAATTTTGAAGTTGATAGGAATTGAATGCTCAACTGGTTACAAACAGAACAATAGTAATGAAATGCTAACACTTGGCCTTCAATTAAAACAAAGATTAAGTGATCATTCGCAGTCTAAAAATCAACATTTATACTACTGGAAATCGACCAGGAGCCATGTCTATTGAAAATTACATCTCCAGACGAAGGGACAACGATTATTTAACAAATTAGATAGAGCCTTTTCAGAATAAAGATGGAAACACTTCAAAGAATGTCATGTTTACACATGACATACTTTGGGGGGTAAATGTTATCCCGCCTTTTGGCAAGGCCGTGGTACCAAGGACTTTACTAGAGACTGAAGACAATCCACTCCGAAAATTAGTTATCTTCAAGTTCACGATGGATATAGCCAAACTTAGTCCAAGTCCAGATTAGGCCAAAATGAACATGACATAACAAACAGAGCTATACAAAGCAACATTCCAAATTTCAAGGCAATCAGAGTTTGTATGCTCAAGCTATGGAACGATCAAGATCCATGAGAAACATGCCAATCTCGTATCCATCATTCATATCTATCATCTCATATTGATCGACATCGATACGACATAAACGTAACTCAAGCACTCGGCATCCATCGTTCGTATCCATATCATTCAAACTCATAATGATGGACTTCAGCGTATCCCAGATCGATCACACTACACTTAGCCAGAAACTCTACTTTCCATATTGATCATCTACTTGATCGATATGAATAGTAGAGCCTACGATCGAAACGAAGGTCGAAGTAAGGCATCGATATGGAAAGGAAGTAGTAATTGGGTACGAACGAAGCAAGCCACATATATGAAGCTTCGAAAGATGTAGTCAACCCAAAGGAAGCTGTCTCACCACTATCCGCAAATCATGGATCTCCACAAAACACACATGCCATGACACCAATGCGAAAGGATCTATACAGAGGTATCGATACGTGGGATTCAGCCACTACATATTTGCAACCTTGATCGATCGATAACTCCACAACCGCAACTCTAATTGCAATGAGATTTTCACAGCAAGTTGCACAACACCTTTGGAACCTTCATGATCGATCGCAGCTTGATTGGAGCAATTTCTGATCGATACAAAGTAATGTTGGATTGATCAAGGATCGATCCCAAATGACCCTGAATCGATCATGTGGGACCACCTCAGATTGAGAAAGAGTATCTCGAGATTCAAGGCAGATATTTCCAGCTCCATACCAATAAATAACACCTTCATTGCAACTAAAAAGTGACTTTTTATGTTGCTGCTTGAGTCGAGCTCCATTGTAATTCAAGTGTTAGCTATTGTATTGTTGTAAATCAGTTTCTAATCAGCAATAAACATCAAAACCTTCAAAGTAAACGTAGGCAATAACGCCGAACTACTATAAATTATTATTTTCTTTCTTTTATTGTTTATTTCTTGGTGTGATTATTCTTAGCATATTATCCTTATCAACATTGGACAGTTGATTGAGTTTGAATCCGAGAAAACCCAGGCATTTATGGATCGTCATTAAATAATGATTTATTTAGTATAATTTTCTCTTTTAGAGAATTATTTCTATTCAGAAGGGAAAAATATAAAGACTTGGTTCATTGGATTTATTCGAGAGTTTTGAGACTCGATGACCTTGCATATTGTGTAAGCTTTTCTTTTCGTAATAGGAGGTGTGATAGTCTTTAGTTATAGTAATGAAAGGACTTACAACGATTAAGCATTTGGTCCATCTTGACAGACTCATTAGTCTTTATAGTATGCCATGCATGTTCTGACTATTGATGTTCACCGTGCATATCGGTATAGACTCGTTGGTATTTTTTATTGATTTGTATGCTTTTGGATTATTGTTGGTTGTTGCTTTCTATTGTTTGTTATTGTTTGTTGTTGCTCACTATTATCTGCTGTTGCTCACTATTGTTTGTTGTTGTTTGCGGTTGCTTAATGATTGATTGTTGTTGTTTGTTGTTTATTGATTAGTTGATTGTTGGTTTTATTGCTCGTGTTTCTGTTTGATTGATTGCATATTGATTTTTATTAATTGTTGTTTTATGTTGTCGTTCATTATTGCTTGTTGTTGATTGTCATTGTTTGGTATTGTTTGTCATTGCTTATCGTTGCTCGTTAATTTCTGTATATTTCGATCGATCATTGACTGATTTTTGTAAGTGGCTGTTACTTGTTGTTGCTTATATTCCAGTTATAGTTAGCGGTTATAGCATGTTCATAGAGAGAAAGTGATAACTATTTAGGATAAGTCACATGTTACCCATGGCCATTTTAGGGGATAAGGTGAGATCTATACAAGTCGATTGCATTTTGATGTGACTATGACTTTATGGTACACTTAGATACCGACTTAATTGAGGTTACTTTCTAAATTTTAGTCATGTACGGTTGGGATAGCATTGGTTACTACACTAAAATTGTACATGTTTTGATTGTGTGTTGCTATAAAATTGGTGCAAAATCCTCTTTTTATAGTATAAGTACTTGAGAGCTGAAATATAACTATCTAAATGCTTAATTATTGAAATTCGAATTTAAATGGTGATAATTTTTCTAAAAAAGAGGTATATGTCTTTAGGAAATGTGGGATAATGTTGGTTATCATGTCTAGATGTAAAATGCGTTTTAGTTCAAAATTTTCCATAATGTTTTATGTGTAAGGGAAGTACTGCCAGAGTTTTATCAGGTTTAGTCTTAGGAATTTTCGGATTGTACTGTTACTATCTAGTACTCTTCGAAATTTCAGGATTGAAATTCTTTTAAACATGGGAAAAGGTAACACCCTACAATTTTAAAGGACAAAATATTTAAATGATTAGTTTAAATACTCAATCATTAAATAACAGAACACCTATTATAATCGATTTTTCAAAGATGGATGAATTAGGCCTCGAGACATCCATAATTGAGACCATTTGTCCAATGTGAGAAAAATGAGTGTAATCTCGACTATGTTTGGAGTCAATGAACTTTTAGTGTGAATAGTGATTTTCTAGAGAAGAAATGAACTTGACCCATTACTTACCTACATGTAGCTCAACCCTTCTTTATTTCATTTCCACATTCATTCTATGTTACTATCATCCTTCTCTTCTCTAATCTCCTCCCTAATGTCCCTTTAGTCCCCTTTCTTTAAACCGCTAATCCAAGCCAAAATAAAATTCCTAAATTCGTGAAAAAATAACCATAATTCCCCTTTTCTCAATCTCTACAAAACAAATGAAGTAATTGGCGTGAATTGGAGTTTGGTTGAGATCTTGAAATTAAAGAGAACTAAAGTTAGGTTTTTCATGATTAAAAGTTGGATTCGGTAAAGAAGAAGGTGAATAGGGTGATTCTCTTACTTAATTTACATGTTATACTTCATATATTTGTTAATGTGTGATTAGGAAGTGATAATGAATGATTTAAGTAATGTTAGTAATGTATTTATGTTCATGTTTATGCCGTAGACATGTTTAGATCATCACACTATTTATTAATAACCTTAAAGACCATATTTAAAAAGTTAGTACGCCCTAGAATTGATTTAAGGCTGATCGAATGATCATTGTGATGCTATGGTTTGATTTGTGATTAATTAAATAGTATAATGATGTGCACGTCATTAGAAAACATTAATTAAACCATGTGAATAATGTTTAGAAAAGATAGCAAGATTATTAAGTGAGTCAGGGGCTCACACTTATTATTAAAGAGACTAAAGGGATATTATAACTACCTGTAATTTTACCACTTCGAAAAAAAGGCATATTTAATTTATTGAGATATAGAATTTTCAAATTCAAAAAAAATAATGTTTTATGTAATAAATAAGAGTGATAAATTTATTTTTAGAATTTGACAAAATTAAGAAGTTTGGATTTTGGTTAAAAAGTGACAAAAGCCAGCTTTTGATAAAATTGGATACACGTTCAATTTTTTTAGTGATAGATAATTATTTTTCAAAATTGTTATATAATGATAGTAATTTGATTTATAATGGTTTTATATATATGTATAGACTAGTTTTAAAATGAATGACAAACTTAGTCGCATTTTGGTAGATCGACGTTGTATTTTTATAATTGGATTTTAATATTATTAAATATAGTTATAACTCAAATAAAGTTATTTTAATTATTTAAAGATGATAACAAATCAATTTTAAATTTTGTTTACACAAATAGATAGTTTAACAAAAAATGTCAAAATATGACCGCAAAACATATTGTCGAAAATCAACATTTGGTTCATTATAAGTTGTCGCACCGTTATTGCACCATTATTTACATAGACATGTGCACATTTTATAATATTGTAAGTATTAAAAAAATTAAAGAACTAGGCTACTTTTCCTAAACAATTCTAATTCCAGAAAATCATTAACAAAATTAGGTAAGAAAGGGCAAAAAAACAAATCATATCAAATCTAACCAAATCTTTACTTTACTTTTCTTAACCCTTAAGTGATTAGGACATAAAGTGGTGATGTGATAAGATAATGGCAATGATTGAAAAATATGGTTTCCTTCATGGTTAAGTAAGGGCATTTTGGTCATTTCAAGCTATAATATTTTATTTCATAACTTTTCTATAAATACCTATCTCTTTCTTCACTTTCATTCACACTTCTTCTTCTTCATTTCCAAGCTTCTCCTCTTTATTTTCATGTCTTCCAAGCTTAGCAAAATAATGGCCAAAAATTGTTTAAAAATAAATTAAAGTGTAAATTTGTCAAAACGGCTCAACACCGCTACAAAACTCCCGCTCTCTCCCCTTGTAACCTACGACCTCACCCTCTGCGCCCATAGCTGTGAGCACTTCACCCTATACCATATCCGTGAGCCCTTCCTCCCTCCATAAGTCCATGCCAAACCATTTAAAGACAAGCGTGCAAGGATCCGTGAGCTAAAAATCTCGAGTACCGGAGCTACAATCGATTCTTCGATTGAAAACCAAAACAAAAGTGAGTAAGCTCTTTATATATTGAAATGCTATGTTGACAGTTGTTATGATACCCATGCTTATATCCAATGATAATATGTTGATTTGACATTATTGGTTGAAAACATGGATGTTAGAATAGATTTGGTTATATGAATGAATATTTGATGAATGGACGATTTGTTATTGTTAATTTTATCAACACTTTAAATAAGGTTAGTTATACCTACTTTATTTGACATGATTTATAACTGTTGATTTGAGACCACATTTGTTTAGAATCATATATGAGATACTTGGCTTCGTTATGCCACTTTTTTAATTATTTATAAAAATGAATTCATTTATGAAAAGTTAAGAAATAGATTTGAAAACAAAAGTTTAAAGCTAAAAGCTAAAAGTTTGAAATACTTTGAAAAATTGAAGTAGTGGTTTTGGATTTTAAAGTTAATAACTTTAAAAATATGATTAAATTGTAAATTTGGATAAATAACTTAATTATTTTGAAAAGGTTTAAAGTGAATATTCTAATAATATAATATTGAAATATGTGATAAAGAGCTAAAACTATGATTTAATGATGGAATATTGTTTTAAATAAGTTAAAATAGTTTTAATATCATTTTAAAACAATTTTGAAATGTTTCGGACAAGTTTCAGAACAATTCACTAAAATGGTCAAAATCGAGCCTGTCGCGTAGTGGCAATTCATAATTTTGGACCAGTAACTTTAAATCAATATGTATGGTGAAAATTAAGTTGAAAATCTTTGAATAAGAATTTTTCGGATCCTTATAAGCTTAGCTTTCAAATAAAAAAGAAAACCCAAGATATTCATCTTGTAGATTTTAAGATATGCCCAAATTTAATTATCAAGGAAATCGCGCTTTTACAGTTAAATGACAAACATGTAAAATTCTTTGAAATGAATGTTTTTAAATTTTAAAAAATATGAAATAAATTTGATAAATATGTTAAAATGTTTCAAAAGAGATTTAAGTTATAAATATGGATTTCCAAATGATAGAAAAGTTGTTTTAATCAAGTAAGCTTTTAAAACACTATCCGTAACACTTTTCTATTGTAGTTTTAGTAAACTTCAGAAATATACATTTAAACTTAAATATTCTTTCTTAAAAATTTTATAAATGTCTTTGAATAAACAATTTAGTATTTTAAAGATGATTTGGAAGTTTTAGTGAGAGTTTAAATGAATGGTTAAGTGGAATTGTTTATAAATTGAAATCATTTCCTTGAATGTATTAACAAAAGTAGTATGCAAAAACTACTAGTACATTTGTCTCGCATGTGAGATTTAGAAAGGTAAAACAAGGTGTGTAACTAAGGTTAAGGATGGAGAAACCGGTGCCTTGAACTTACCTGACCTTTATTTTCTCTTCCTAGGCGAGGAGAACAGATTGAAGGGAAAGCCCAGATGCTCCAAAAAGATCCCATTTAAGTATTTCCAGAAGAAAAGATACCCTTTAGAAATAATTTGCAAGAAATAAAAGGAAATGATTGAAAGAGAGTTTTAATAAATCTGCGTATGCTGAAATGAATTTGGGGACATATACATACATACATACATATATATATATAATATACATATATATATAAAGATATTGCTGAATGAAAATGTTGTTTACTAATCACCCATACTTAACATTTTTTTGGATAATTGGATTCGAAGAGACCGAGATCGAATTTTGGTGATTCCTTTCTGAAAAACACTTTGAACCAGTTTACGCTTTCGAAGTAAAACATACTGAAGACGAAGATCATTAAAGACGAAGACCTTCATGATGTAGGGATACTTACCACTAGACCCTCGATGAAATTTACCATATCGTACATTATGGTGGCATTAGTGCTCTGTTATGAAAATCATTGTTTTGTAAGGACTAATCGCTACTAATCCTAAGGGTAATTCTCGATAAGATGTGATAAGAGATGTATCTTCGGTTTGTCGTGTTACTAGACAACTTGTATGGACGAATGTCTGACATTGCATTTTAAAATATCATTGATTGATCTCTATAAACCTACAATCTGGTGGCGGAGGTGCTATATAATTACTTTTTTTCATTCTAATATATTAAGGTATTGCAGGGCGCTGCCATCTACCCTTGGATCACCATCCTTGGAAAAAGGTGAAGGAATGATTCATAAATCTGTTGCATGTGCTGATTGACCAAATGGTGCTTACATGCTACACAAAGTAAAGATAAAAAATCAAACTATCCCCTACAACTATGCATGACCTCTCCATTGGGTCAGGAAGACACATAAAGATGAGAAAACATCATTGTCAAGAGTTCGGATAGATGGTTATCCAGGGAAGCTAGCACAGCATGTAGTACGAATGCTACAGCAAAATGGAAGAGATACAACTCTCTGCCTACGGAGCTCGAATGATCAATTATCATAGAGAAGCCATTCATTTGAGTATGGTGTTACCTCAAAGGGTAAGGAAGAGGATGGGATGGAAACGACATCTGCCGAGAACTTGGATAACATAATAGTTTATACAGAAAGGCTTTGAAAGACCGAGCTCCATCAATTTCGACATATTTGGCCCACGGTAGAAAGGCAAGAGATATCCAGAACCATCACCACCACTCCTCATATCACAATTCAACACGAATCAACAATATATATAGTAAATTGCTCGGACATTGCAGTCACCAATCAAGATACTAGCTCCACTACTCCATCATGATCCAATAATCAAAAAATACAATTCAAATTGATTAAGAACTAAGGATAGTAGGATGCACACTAGGGACATCCACTACAAGTCCACCAAACTAGCCAGAGTCAACCTGACAAAATGACTAGACCAATTACTACTGGAAGGCAGTACTAAAACGCCAAACAAGAATCATGGCGTTGTAAAACCCCTATTATCAAATTGAGTACTTGCAGAAAATCCTTATGGGGAGCTTTTCGATCACACAATATGCCCGCATAAACATATCATACGCATGATAATAGATGGTCCTGCAAAGGAGGTACCATTGCAAACCTTTTCTTTCATTTTATCTAACTCGGTTGTTGTCATTTTAGGATAATGCAATCGGCTCCTATGTTCCATGGAGACTTACAAAAATACCAAGTGAGAATTCCTATCCAAGAGAACGTCTTAAACCAGGCATACTACACAACCTAGTACTTTGCGCTTCTTTCGAAGCGGCAGGTTTGGTCTAAACAACTCTTTCCCGTTGACCGAGACAAGAGATAATGCATTCAACTTAACACATATGCAGTTATATTCACTTAACAAGCATGTGTTGGCAGCAGTGATATAAGATAGCCATAACTAAGGGCACTAGCCTGGGCAGTTCACTGCTGACGACCGCCCCTTTCTCTAGCAATGATACACCAGTCGGACATCTAAGCACAAATCTAGCTTGAGTAACTCAAAGAAAAAATGCATTCGAATCCTAGCGTTGATTAACTCATAATAGTAGTTGCCCTAGGCCAATGGGCAGGTTAAAGCTGTCAACAAAGTCTTGCAAACACTAATTAAGGAAAAACTAGATAAATCCAAAGGAGCATGGTTTGACGAACTACCCACAGTACTGTGGACCTACCAAGCCTCCTACAAAACAGTAACAGGACATATTCTGTTTACTCTAAGCATACGGGGCTGAGACCATGCTTCCGGTCGAAATAGTTTTCCCTTCACATCATAAGACACATTATGATCCAGAAGAAAACGAGGAACTCCCCAACATGTCCTTAGACCTGATTGAAGAAAGAAGAGATAGCACTGCTCTCATGACCGACGCACACAAAAGGAAAGTGGCAAAACAATACAAATCTAAGGTGAAACCCCAAGAGTTACAAGAGGGAGATATTTTTCTCAAGCAAGTCTTTTCCATCTTAGCGCACTAGATCCAGTTTGGGAAGGACTATTTATTGTTCATAAGGATCTCCACAATAGAGCTTACATTCCATCGACAGTTGACGGAAAAGGTGTTTTGGAAAGGAAGGAATCTCCGACATCTCCGTCATTACCTCTCTCAGCTTGTAAAAAGCATATATCACCTGAAACGGTAAAAGAAAGACAGTGGACGTAGGCATATTCTGGCCAAACCACTGTAAAAATTGATTTTTTGCTCGATTGTATGTATGATATTTTTACTATTGCGATCAATCGCAAGCTCTTGCCGACAGCAGTGAGAGCAAGATAACCATGACTAAGGGCATGAAAATGGCCTAGGTAGTTCACTGCTAACGATCGGCCCCCCAGCCTGTAATGATAAACCAACTATAAGCCACGGATCAGGCACGATTATAGCATAGACAGTTTATAATTGGCGTTTGGCTCGTGGGAAACTGTGAACTGATAATAAATCCCACGATTAAGGCTTGGTTGCAGCTAGGGATAGTTCACAGTTGATGATTGCAGCCACGCTAACCAGGCCACAGTAAATCGAATAATACTCACGATACAGGCCATAATGCCTCGGGTTATTAATGTGTGCGAATCTTGGCTCTAAATCATAAGTACAACAATGGCAAAAGTTACACTCCATTGGAACATAGGTTGGACTGACAAACCTTATGTCACCAAAATCCACAATAAGGGCAAGTTACTTACGTGCCACGAATCTTAAGTTTAGAAGGACTCTCTTGATAGAGAATATAGTTCATTGTACTTAAACTAGAAGCTTCTACCAATTTATTTTAGTCTTCTGACATTGCATATAAATAGTAGAAATATGAATTCCACTCTGCCAACCACAACAGGATATTCATTCGCTTCCACTCCACTAGAGAAAATGGCGCATTGACTCAACTACGTTAGCGATAGCTGGACATCAATCCAACATTGCCGCAAGAATTAGAATATCCCTTCCGAGCCAACTTCGCCCAAGAAACTGTAAGGATTCTCCCAATCTGAGAACACTAATGGGAACAGAGAAAAATTCAGTGCAAATGTACGACTAACAATTGTAAGATAAACTAAATGCGGTAAATAAATACTTGGGGGCATAGCACTACCTCACCCCTTGATTATTCACATACACTACCACTCAGCTTGGTAACGACATTAGAATCACGACCTTAAGTTTGCAAGTTTAAAACCTATTCATGATACAAGGTAGCAGGTTGTCAGAAGCAAACAAGTGCACTATACTGGGGGCACACCTAGAAAATAATGAGCGCTACCAGTTGACTTTTGACAACGTCGCTAGAGGGTGCTTTGGAGGCTGTGATGAGTATTTGTTGACTGCCATGCCCTCCAAATTACTCTCTAAACCTTAGTAATAGGGAATCACTTTGAATGATAAGGACCTCTCTAAACAGAAGTGATTCGATCTTTGGCCTTCCGAATGTGATTAATACATATCAAAGCCTATTTTAACACAAATAACTTGATACCTTTACCTAATAAATCAATCCCAAGGACACACGGGATGATTCTAACACATATCTATGGTAATTCCAAATAAAAATGTATTAATAATCTGCAACTAATTCTAAGGTAAGGATGAAAGTCCTTGACCACACTAGGCCCGAAAGGGCGCTAAACTTGTAGGCAAAGACAACATAATAGGAAGGTCCTCTATCGCCCAAGCCAATGGGATATTTGATTTAAAAGGTTGATTCTATCTTATCAATGTAGAGATAGCAAGCCGATGTCCGTAACAAGCACCCCATGCTGGTGGCATCTGACTACGATAATCGACATAAACTGGACCGGTAATAGGGCTCCTAATTCATAATGCTGACAAATTTCCTTAAGCTTCGCTCAAAGGAGCCAGGACCACTCACTCAGACTCGACATCTACCCTATTATCGCTGTCCAATAGTCGATTCTAAACAGACGCACGTGATATCAGCAAGCAAACTACAAAGGAAATTAGCTAAGCTAATCATGTACAAATGTGCCTAGGGGCAAGTCCTAGAAAAGCTAACGAAAGAACAAGGAATTACTCCAAATGTCATCACTTTACTATACTAAATGGAATATAAGCCTAGTAGCCCAACTTGGCCAAACATAGCCAACATCCACTTAATAACATTATGCATAATATTTTACGTACAAATACTCTTCAATGGAAAATCATTACTCCATTCATAATTGACCTTGACTGAGCACGAAAAAATTAATGAAGAAATATACGAACTGCTCAATCAAATGGCAAGGTCATGCTTACTAAACCTGGCCATACGGTGGTCAGAACTAGAAATTCCACATCATAGGTCCCAAGTCAAATACCACAAAGGGAATATCACCGAGTCCACATACTACTCAAGGCCTTAAAGCTGGAAAACAAGAAGGCTATGGAAAAATACCGCCCTGCCAAATAAAGGATAATTAAAAACGGCATTAAGTGACCAACGAGTCCTCCTTAAGACAAATGAAGCATTACATCCAGGTAAACAAAGGAAACTCATCTTAGGGATGAAGATGAGATGTGGATAGTCAAATGCCAGGATGACACCTATAATACTAGTAAGGCAACCTTAGATCAAACAAAGCATAATTTGCATTCGCGAAAGTATACCTTGGAGGGCAAATGTTGTGGGCATTCTCGCCCACCGCATAGTGAATATGAAAAGTCAGAGGAAAAATGTTTGAAATCCTGGAATAGACTAAGAGCTTATTAGAAATTTTCGCAGGGTCAAGATTTGAGCATAGGTCCGAACTGTGTGTAAATCCGAATAATGGTTGAAAGATATGATCATTTTAAGATTTGCCTAACACGATCCAACAGTAAAGCCTCTGAGACTGCCTCCTGCCAATGTCCAGCCCCGCCTATACCAGCAAAGGACCTGCCCCCAAAGCCAGGTATGCATAGTTCTAGCCCAGCAAGGACGGACCGCATATACAGCCCAACAATGCCGGATCTGCACAGGTCCGACCCAGTTGAGTCCAGCCCAGCAGGGCCATAACCGCCAAAACCAGCCCAGTAGGGCCGGATCTGAGCTTGTCCATCCCCATAGGGCCAGATAGCCCAAGCAGGACCCATATGGGTCTAGCTCAGCTCAGTTCGACCCAGCAGGTCCGGACCCAACAGAGTCCGGCCCTAAGTCCGTCCAAAAATGGCCGGACCCGCATAAGTCCGACCCCACATGGCTGGACGACCTGGTCCAGCTGGGACCGGACACCTGGCCAGCACTATGTCGTACCAAGAGGGTGTGGCACAAGGTCGAAGTAGATTCTCGATCCAGCACAGTGTCGGACCACAACCGGTCCAGCACGGTATCAGACCCACTTGGTCCGGCACTACCGCTCCCGCTTCCTGGTCTGGCATAGCTAGACAAGCCTGGTCCTGCACCCTAGTGTCGAACACACCTAGTCCGACCTTAGGTCATACCTGCATGGTCTGGGCCCTGGCCGGACCTACTTGGTTCGGCTCTTCTGGTGCTGGACCACCTGACCTAACTGGTCCAGCTCTTCTAGGGCTAGATCCACTTGCTTCTGTACTTCTGGGGCCGGAGGCATTCGGGATTCCAAGATCGGGGTGGGCGATTAAAGGAAGCTGCCAGCGTAGTATTCAATTAGCATCCCAGAGCAATGGAACAACAGCAAGGTTGAATCAAATTTCAAGGGAAGGAAGGTTAAACCAAAGCCTAGAAGCCATGTACTCAGCTGCCTCTCCTCACAACCTCACTCTATAAATACTATATATATGGAACCATAAAAAGGGATTGAGAGAAAATAGTTAAGCTTCCATCAACAATGGCAGACGACTTTGAGAGAGAAAATCCTTAGTCCTAACAACAAGTTTATTCATATTCAAAGCTTGTACTTGTAATCAGATATGAAAGAGATAATATAAGAGGAACAGTGCATATAGGCACATTCAGGCCGAACCACTATAAATTCTATGTCTTTTTACATTTTGGTCCTTTATTTATTCTTTATCGTAAACTATTGGTTTTCTACCACATACACTCGCAACTAAAACTCATCAAACGATAGCTGTATACTACCAACAGTATTCGCAGCCCTACTAGAAAATTTTGAAGGTGTTTGCCCATTTTTTATGCAAAGAGAATATGAAAGAAATTGGTATATTTAAGAGAAGACCAATAGAAATAAGTACGTAAGTTGTGCGTAGATCATTGCATCTCACAAATTTCGATCTAAGATTCGAGTATGGAATTTTGAAGTGTTTACACCGATCTGAAAAAGGATTATCACTCCATTCTTGATGGCGAACATTGATGATGGTTTATGGTTGGATACTTGAGTTTGCTATCATAGTTGAGAGAAATGCAAGGAAACCTAAGGATTTTGATAAAGAAGCTTGATCAGAGTCCATACTGGAGGATCAAGTGATCAATACTAGCTCGAAAGAAAAGTTGTGTATTCAAATAGCAATCAAATAATATATTTCCTGCAGACGATCTATGTATATCCAAAGGATTTGAGTTCAAAAATAGTACTTTGGACAAAGTTTTGCTTAGGGTTTATTTCTAGGATGAAATTCTTTTAAAGAGGGAAGTATATAACAACCCATAGTATAACCACTTTGAAAAAAGGAATATTTAATTTGTTTAGTTATAGAATTTTCAATTTAAATAGTATTTTTATGTAATAAATAATAATTATAAACATATTTTTAGAAATTGATTACAAAATCAAGAAGTTTGGATTTTCGTCGAAAAGTGACAAAAGACGGTTTTCGATAAAATTAGATATATGATCAATTTTTGTTTTAACGATAGATAATTATTTTTTTAAAATTCTTATATAATGATAGTAATTTTATTTATAATAGTTTTATAAATATATAGACTTGTCTTATAACGATTGATAAACTTCGTCGCATTTTGGTAGATCGACGTTGTATTTTTACAATTGGATTTTAATAAATATGGTTTTATAACTCAAATGAACTTGTTTTAATTATTCAAAGATGATAAAAAAATCAATTTTCAAGTTTTGTTTACATAAATAAATTTTTTAACAAAAGCGTCAAAATATGACCTTAAAACTTTTTATCAAAAATCAACGTTTGGTTCAATATAAGTTGTCGCAATGTTTGCAACTTTATTTACATAGACCTGTACACATTTTATAATATGGTAAGTGCTAACAAAATGACTAAACAAGGTTAGTTTTCCTAAACAAGATTAGAAAATTCTAGAAAATCATTAACAAATGTTGGTAAGAAAGAACAAAAAACAAATCACATCAAATCTAACCAAATCTTTACTTTTCTTAACCCTTAAGTGATGAGGACATAAAGTGATAAGTGATAAGGTGATGGTAATGGATGAAAAACATGGTTTTCTTTATGGTTAAGTAAGGGCATTTTGGTTATTACAAGTTATAATATTTTATTCCAAAATTTTTCTATAAACACCTATCTCTTTCTTCACTTTCATTCACACTTCTCCTTCATTTCTAGGCTTCTCCTCTCTGTTTTCACGTCTTTTAAGCTTAGCCAAATAATGGCCAAAAATAGTTTAAAAATAAATTAAAGTGTAAATTTGCCAAAATACCTCAAAATCGGTTCAAACTCCCTCTCTCCCCCCTTGTAACCCACGACCTCACCTCCCTACCCATATAGGTGTGATCACTTCCACCCCATACCCAAGCCGTGAGAACTTCCTCCCTCCCTAAGTCCAAGCCAAGCCATTTAGAGATGAGCGTGCAAGGATTCGTGAGCTAAAAATCTCGAGTAGGGGAGCTATAGCCGATTTCTGATTGAAAAACAAAACAAAAGTGTGTAAGCTCTTTATATATTGAAATGCGATTTTTATTGTCGTTATGATATCCATGCTTATATTCAATGATAATATGTTAATTTGGCACTATTGGTTGAAAATATGGATGTTAGAATAGATTTGGTTATATGGATTAATATTGGATAAATGGATGATTTGTTAGTGTTGATTTTATCAACACTTTAAATAAAGTTAGTTATAGCTACTTTATTTGACATGATTTATAATTGTTGATTTGAGACCACATTTGTTTAGAACTATATACGGGATACTTGGCTTAGTTAAGCCTCTTTTTGAATTAACTACAAAAAAGAATTCATTTTGGAAAAGTTAGAAATTGATTTGAAAACAAAATGTTAAAGCTAAAAGTTGAAAGTACTTTGAAAAATGAAAATAAATGTTTTTGATTTTAAAGATAATAACTTTAAAAATATGCTTAAGTTGTAAATTTAGAAAAATAACTTAATGATTTTGAAAAGATTTAAAATGAATATTATAATATTCAAATATATGGAAAAGAAGTAAAAATATGTTTTAATGACGGAACATTGTTTTAAATAAGTTACAGTAGTTTTGATATGGTTTGAAAGAAATTTTGAAGTGTTTCAAACAAGTTCCAGAACAATTCACCAAAATGGTCAAATCGAGCCTGTCGCGTAGCTGCCGTTCGTAATTACCGACCCATAACTTTAAATCAATGTGTAGGGTGCAAATTAAGTCAAAAGGCTTTGAAATAAGAATTTTACGGATCCTTATAACCGTAGTTTTCAAATGGAAATGAAAAATCAAGATATTCATCTTGTAGATTTTAAGATATGTCCAAATTAAATTTTCAGGGGAATTGCGCTTTTTGTAGTTAAGTGACTAAAGTATAAATTTCTTTAAAATGAATATTTTATATGTTTATAAATATGAAATAAATTTGATAAATATTTTAAAATGTTTTAAAAGATATTTGAGTTATAGATATTGATTTTCAAATGAAAGAAAAGTAGTTTTAGTCAAATAAGCTTTTAAAACACTATCTGTAGCTCCATAGCAGTTTTAATAAACTCTAGAAATATAAATTTAAACTTAACTATTCTTTCTCGAATCTTTTATACATGTCTGTGAATAAACAATTTATTATTTTAAAGATGATTTGGAATTTTTAGTAAGAGTTTAATGAATGGTTAGTTGGATTTGTTTATAGCACTTAAAAAATATAAATTGAAATCATTTCCTCGAAGGTAATAACAAAAGGAGTATGCATAAACGATTAGTACATATGTCCCGCTTGTGAAATCTAGAAAGCTAAAACAAGGTTTGTAACTAAGGTTAGGGATGAATCAATCAATGCCATGAACTTATCTGGCCTATATTTTCTTATTCTAGGTGAGTGGTGGAACAGATCGAAGGGAAAACCTAGATGCTCTAAAAAGATCTATTTATGTTTTTCTAAAAGAAAAACACCCTATGGAGATAATTTCCAAGAAATAAAAGGAAATGATTTAAAGAGAGGTTTAAAAAATCTGTGTATGTTGAAATGAATTTAGGGATATATATACATGTGTGTGTGTGTGTATAAAGATATTACTGAATAAAAATGTTGTTTACTAATCACCCACACTTAACATATTTTTTGATAATTGGATTCGAAGTGACGAGGATCGGATTTGGGTGATTCCTATCCGAAAACCACTTCAACCAATTTATGCTTTCAATGTAAAACATGTTGAAGACAAATATTATTGAAGAAGGAGATCTTTATGATGTAGGGTTGTTTGCCACTAGACCCTCGATGAAATTTACCATATCATACATTGTGGTGGAAGTAGTGCTCTATTATGAAAATCTTCAATTTGCAAGGCCTAGTCCTTACTATTCCTAGGGGTAATTTTCGACAAGATATTTTAGGAGTAGTACCATAGGTATGTCATGTTCTTAGACAACTTGTATGGATGAATGTCTGACATTGCATTTAAAATCACATTGATTTATCTCTATAAACGTATCATTTGGTGGCGGAGAAGGAAATTTCTCTTAGCTTAACATGCTTTCTGAGTTATATGTGTTTAGAAATTAGTTTTGTGATTTTGGAATGGCAATGTGGCATTCAAAGAAGAAAGATGATGTTCTATGTGAAAGGTATTCGTTACCTCAGGCCTCATACCCGCAATGGCTATAACAGGGTAGATGCAGCAACGCTATGTTGTTCGCAACCGTTAAGGTATGATCATCCCCTTTTAGATATATTGCTACCCGCTATAATGTTTGGGCTTAAATTAATGTGGTGGATGCTAGAGCGTGCTCAGATAAGTCGGTAACGATCGTGGTGATGACATATTAGGTAATGTCTAGTTTGAGGTTGGTCGGTCTTGTTTTGGCAGTGGACCATCAGTTAGGCCTCGACACGTTCCTCTAGAGATATACTGCAGGAAGGTAGTCCCTTCGCTTGGTTATTTGTAAGGAAATTCATTCTCCAATAAGTTTCTTTGCAATTTTGATTTTAGAACCTACCTTTTAGCTAGTATGCGGAATTAATCAATGTAACAATTTCGGCTAAGATTAGTAAGTCTACTTGCAGGTGTTTTCAAATAATGTCATTAAAAATAATATCGAATGATTTGATAAAAATGTTTTAGTTATCATAAGGTAAAAAACCATCCGTGTTTATGTGCAACATGGTCTTATGAAATACTCTTTCTTTTCAAAAAGATTTATCACTAAGTCTGATATTTGACACTGTCATTGAGTTTCTCATGTTAGATTATCAAGCCTGGTCCAGGCATTTTCAATACTTGGGTCAGATCCAAGTAGTTTTAGGGTTAGCTGAAGACACTTGGAGTTTTCAGGGAAGAGCTGGAGATCTACACCAACGTATGAACGTATTATATTTCCATTGCATTTGTTTGATGTTCTTTTGCAATTTTCAGGACGGATGTTTATAGCTATCCATGCTAAATCTAGGTTAGACTTTGATATAGTATTTTAGAATCTTTTGCTGTAAAGATTATGAATCAATAATATATGTTATTCCATTCGAGTGAGTTTCTGTTCTGTCTATTTTTCATTCTTACCTTTAAAGAACTGCCTCTCCGGCACTTGGATATACAGCATGTGAATACCGAAGATGTATTAATGTCGATTTTCGAGGGTCAAAGAAAAGGGTGTATACATATATTAACATTTACTTAGTAATCTAATTAAGAAAGTTAGGAGCTATACACTTATTATTAAATTGATTAGAGGCTTAATGAAGCTTAATTAGTACTTATAAATATTATTGAATATTTATTACTAAATTGATTAGAAGCCTAATGAAGCATAAATATTATTGATGTAAGAAAATAATTTTATAAGTGAATATATTTTTTTTAAAATAGAATGAGATTTTATAAAATTATAATGAAGAAGTATTTTATAAAATTGAATGAGTTTTATAAAATAAGAATAAAGACGTATTTTGTAAAATAGAATGAGATTTTATTAAATAATAGCAAAGATATATTCTAAAAATAGAATGAGATTATGTAAAATAGTATATACGATGTATTTTATAAAAGCATGAGATTTTATAAAATAATACAGCATTAGTATTTTATAAAGGTATGAGATTTTATAAAATAATACAAAAGAAGTATTTTGTTGAAGTATAAGATTTTATAGAATAGTGAGAAGGAATTATTTTACAAAGTGGTTATATGGTTTTATAAGAGAATTATAAGATGAGTACTTGATTCTTGATGAAGGAATTAAGTACTATAAGAGCTTAAAGTGATTTAAAAGCTAGTTTTGTGTTTTACAAAATAATAGGATAATTATATAAAATAGTAGACAATGATGTTGAACTTTAATATAAAAGATTTGATAAATAGAAGTAATATTTGATTATTAAATAATCAAATCGTTGTCCATATATACGTTTATGTGTAGATGTGGATAAATATGCGTATACACGCTTTGAAGTTATATAATAAAAAAACAGAATTCTAGAATTGTAATTGGAATTGTTAATAATGGTTGTGTACATGTGAATGAATGAATATATTCGTGTGATTGATTATATATGTGTGTAAAAACGATGCAAGCAATCTCATGTAGCCAATCGACCACTGAATGCGCTAAGTTGCATGAGAGAATACTAGTTAGAGTAGTCTCTCCAGTGAAGCTTAAAGTGTGATTTGTGAAGTTTTATGTGTTTGTATTTACATGTGTGCATATGCATGCATGAGCAGACGTATCGACACACATGCAAGCATCACGTGAGGCAAGAAGGTGAGTTGAGTCATTTGGGAATGTTAGAGGAGTTTGGGTCATTGAAATCATCACGGGAAGACTCTATACGGAAAAGAGAGGGATTCATATCGAAATTAGGTTTCGGATACTTAAGAGACCACTTCAAAAACATCAACCAATGAACTCGGTAAGAGTTTTGATGCCATGAAGACAGCCTATGGGAGCTAGGCGTTTCATTAGGCGAAGCGTCAGAGGTATGACATGCGAATTGGCAACCGTTTGGGAGATTCCTCCCTGCCCCAGGCTCATTGCCTAGAACTCATCTCTTTCAGTCGACTAAGGATGAAATTTAGTTGATGGATTTTGTACGTAAATTAATCACGAGGGAGAATCCTTAAACAGAAGGCTGGGGATACCCAACTGAGTCAACTGGCTCAGTCAACTAGAAAGGGATCCAATCAACTAAGCTTGGTCGATTGAATGTGTACCCTAGTCAATTGAACCCCTGGGTTTAGAGTGTCTTCAGGGATTTCTTTCCCATTCAAGTGCGATTCTTCATGGGGTCTCCACATGACTTTGGGAAGGCTTCTGGCTACTTGGGAAAGTGGAATGTAATGCAAAGTTCATGATTTGGATATAATGTATAATGATATGTGTGCGTTCAATGATGATCCGACATCATATCAATGTAATGATTGATTACACGGTCACATTTGGTGAGCATGTATGATTGAGCGGAGTTAGTAGTGCCACTAGGCTTTGAGTTTAGGGCATATATGTTTGAAGAATGATATCGACCTTATAATTGTGAACATATCCTGTATTGATCAGATATAAATAGTCATACGTCATATCGACAAACGTTGATGAGATAGCAATCTTTGTTTATGATAGACATATGTGATTGTGTGATTTTATATTTTGATATATATATATATATATGGAATAGGTGTTTCTTTGTGGTCCCGTTGGCATATTATACGTGATGATTATTATTCTCCTTTGTTGAGACGTTATATGAATTTGATAAGAAATCCTTGATGTCCTAGAGGAAGATGATGACAATCATCTACTACTGGATCATAGAACACATATGCTGGCTTTAGAGGGTACGGTGTGATCCACAAAGATCTTAGGTATTTAGAGTAGATTGAAATCATCACTTATTGCTTCAGAGGGTACGATGGCTCTAATTACTATGGGGACTTGGTTTCAAGTATAAAGAGTAGGTCAGATATCACCCATGCTTTCTTCAAAGGGTACATTGAGACTTATGTGTGACTACGTATCTTGAACTCTCAAAGGGAATCATCGAATTGCGATCAATGTTCGTAGTTGGCTTCGCCCATCAGTAATGATGGGTATTGATTTGTATTCTTTGGTTACCTTCCATTTCTATATTGTGTATATTGTTAGTTAGCCGATGTTACGTGTGACATCCCAGAAATTTGGGGGAATATCAATTTAATAACCTGTGTTAAAAATTAAATTGATTTGATAATATTTGTTAATAATATTTGAATTGATTTAATAATCTTATTTAAAATAAATATTTAACTGATGATTTATCTTTAAAAAAAAACTAATAAATTGTTTTCTAATAATAAATATATATATATATATATATATATATATATATTTGTGTATAATCTAAAGATCAGTTTTAAAATTTAATAAATAAGAATTTGTTTTTCAAATTCTAATGTTTTGATAATTTGCAGTTTGGTTTGAAATATAGCTATTAAATAAATAATAATTTGGTTTTAAAGTATACTAAAGATAAAGTTAAATTTGTTTAAATGATTTTTGACTTAAATCTAAATTTAACAAAGGTTGTTTTGTTTTTGTTTAAATATGGTTGATAAAATAAGTAATTTATTTATGTAGTGATAATATCATTTAATAATGAGCTATTTTTAAAACAATATCAATAATGCAATATTTTTACAAATAGATTTTTATATAGATAGAAACTATTATATATATACATATATTTGGGAGAAACTATGGCTTGAAGTTAAAATCAAATCTTTCAAAATTTGTTTATAATAAAATTAATCTTATTTATATTTAACATAAGTAAATGACATAATAAAATATCTATGAACTTAAAAGAGAAAATAAATAAATAAAATATCTAAACATAAATATGCTGGTAATCAAAGTAAAGTGTTTCAGGCAAATAAAAACAAGGCTAAAGTAAAAAAAAATTATAATATATGCAGGCAGCAAAGTGTGCAGGCTGAAACAAATAAGCAAAGTTTAGAAATGTTGCCTAAAAAATTTAGAAATGCAAAGCAAAGGAATAAGTAAGAAAAAATATCTATGTACTAATAAGATTTATAAGAGACATAAAGTACAACAAAAAATATGCAGGCATAAGGAAGTGTAGTCAACCTGTAAGAAAATGCAAAGCAAAAATATCTTTGTACACATAAGATAAGATTAGTTGTAAACATATAGTACATTTGCCTTTAATGCTTTCAAAACTCTAGCACATAACAAAGTCATTTCGAATTGTGTTAACATCATTTCAGCCTCCTAACAAATATAATCTTGCCTGATAAAACAAAACATAATCTTTGAAGAAAGGAAATAATTGTACCTGAAATTGCTTAACCCAGATCATACCCCCTGTAAACCCTCCTCTATATATTTGTATATCTGCTTGTTGTAATTCATTTCTCAAAGCATGACAACCTGAGAATAGTAGCAAGCTTTTTCTTTTTCAAACCTGAAACAATCGCAAACATTTCCATTTTTACAACTTAAACAACTTCAACTCAACAAAGGCAAGAAGTTTAGGAAGATTACAGCAAATGATTCCTAGTTTTTAAAGTTCAAACTGTTTCAGACAAAAAGGTGCTCTGTTCATTCTCAATAATGGTGAGTAACCTAAACTTTAAAATACTTAAGTTTATATGTTGCTTAACTACTGATGTGTATATAACTTAATGTATTCCTGGGTATATGTGTTACTGTGTATGTGTGTTGATGGCCTGTAATACACCTCTGTATTTAAGATTTAAGCTCATGCTTTGCTTTCAAAAACCATTCTTGCTTGATCTATTGTATGTTAGGATTTAGTGTCTTAACAATATACGTTTGTTTAATCATAATGCAAATTTTAAATTTTGAATCTGAGCTTGCAAGGTAGAAAGGCTCTGTGAAAACATAAGGAACGGGAAATGTTAAAAAAAAGTGAAATGTCAAACATTTTTAAAACATCAATTCAAGTTTGTAACTTGAATTCTAATCTGTAATTAGGATTTTTAAAACTATAATCACATTTTTGTGTTTACTAATTAAAGAGTATTCCCATGATAATTGTTTTGGGGTTTGTAGAGGGTCTCTGGTGATCTAAGTGAATTGGGAGGTCAGGTTTGTGGCTGGAGATAGTGGAGTGACCGGAGCATCTGGGAAAATTATCAGTTTGGTGTTCTGATTCCTGTGTTGATGATGGTGGAGGATTTCTGTTCTTAACCCTAGTTTAACTGGGCTTGTTTGTTCGATCAACCGCATGTTCTATGATTGGTTGAGTGTTACTAGATTTGGGGGATTTGTAGTTGGGTTGTAGTCGAAGCGGTGACCGGAGTTGGGTGGCCACCGGTGGTCAGAGCGTTGAATAAGTGATGTTGACAGGTTTCGAGAGGAACCTGATTTTTGTTTCCAGGTGGAGTTTCGAACCCGTCTTCGTTTCAGGTTGCCGTGGTGGCTCTGGGTGGTCGTGGTCGTATCTGGTGATGGTCGGCGTCGTTTTGGAGTTCCAATGGGTGGCCGGAGGTGGATAGGGCCACGGTGCACGTGCACCGTTCCCATTGCAGTTCTGTAGGAATTTGTTGTGCAGGGTATTTTGGGGCTCGGGACATACTCGAGACACACGAGTATGAGACTCGAAGTAGGGGAAGGGAAGACTCGGTGCAGTTTTGGTTCTCGTCGAGTAAATGGTTGTTCAGGCTTTTGCAGAAACCTGGAAACAAAATTTGATTTTCAACAAATTCAAATGAAACCTATCTAAAAATAAATAATGGATTAAACAAAGTGTAAATCTAGTTGGAAGTATGAATTCAAATTTATATTTTGAATCTAAAATGAAGTTTAAAATATTTAAATGAGTTTCAGGTTTAAAAACCTGATAGTTTCCAGATTTTAAAAAAAAAAATAGATCTGAAACAAAAGCTCTAACCATAGTTTAAATTTGAATTTTAAAAGTATCGATTCAAATGAATATTTGAATCTTAAGGTTTTAAATTAGATTTGGATTTGAAAATCAAGTTTTTAATTCAAGTTGTTAAAAGGAAGTTTAAATCAAAGTTTTAAATCAAAGATAAATTGATGGAATTCAAGTTTACTTAGAATCCAAATCTGAAAGCTTAAATTAGTTTTTAAATATGAATATTTTAAAAATAAGTTCAAATAAAATAGTTCTAAAAAGTAAATTTGTTTCAATAAATATTTAACTTGATTTTGAGGATTCTTTTATTAAAGATTTTTGAATGGAAAGTAAATAAATTGTTTTAACTTGAAATTGCAAGTTAAAATATTAATGTATTTTGGAAATTTAAATTTAAATTAAGATTTAAGTAGTTTAATTTAAAAGATTTTCTTATATAAGTTCATATGTAAATAATAAATGTTATTTACATTTATTTAAAAGATTTTAAATTGAATTTAAATTATAGTCATTTTGAATCTTAAATTCAAATGATATTTGAATTTAAATTTAAAATGTAATGTTAATGAAGTCATTAATAAAGAAATAAATTATCTTAAGAATAATAGGTTAATTAAGGAATGACTTATGTATTTAATTTATAAATTAGTAATATAGATTAATTTATACTAGAAATTGATTAAGAAAGTAAATTAATAAATGTTATTAGTTAATGTAGATAATTAACTAAAGGTTATTAATTAATCAATATATGTGATTACTTTTGATAATTAATCAGATTAATTAGATAATTTATTGTAAATTGTTAAGTGTAATTACTTGATAAAAGTAATAAAGATATTAATTACTTATTGTAATTAATTTTGATAAAATGATTAAATTAAGTTAATTAATTTAGTTTAATTAATTTAAGAAAATCATTTGATAAACTGATAAGTGTAATTACTTAGTGTAATTAATGGAGCATAATTACTTAAGGAAGTAATTAAAGTTAATTATTGAATGTAATTAGTGGAAGATGATGTGTTAATGGAGTAATTTGGATAATTACTTTTGTAATTAATCAAGGGATTAATTAATGGAGATAATTAATTACGGAATAATTAATTTATTAATATAAGTAATTAAGGGTAGTTAATTACTGGTCTGTTATTAATCAAGGGTGATTAATAATTGCGTTTAATTAAAGATTAATCGCTTAATGTAATTTAATTTTAAAAAAATGAAATTTAATTTAAATCTGAATTAGAGATCATTAATATAATTAATGATGAAATTAAGAATTGTTTAATTAAGGAATAACTAATAATGTGGTGATTTATTTATGTAATTAATTAAAAATAAATGTAATTAATTATATTTAATTAATAAATGAAGTGATTAAATTTTTATTACTATGAATGATTTAGGATAATTAATTTGTGAAATTAATTAAAGACTAATTACATATTGTAATTAGAGAATGATTAATCAAAGGTGTTTAATCAAGATGAATATCTAGAGATTAATTAATTAATTTGATTTATAATTAATTAATTAATTTGATTTATAATTAATTAATGATTGTATAAGCAAGATTTATAGATAGAGTAATTAATTTAATTTACTTTAAATTAATTAGAAGTAGTTAATTTAATTCATTTTAAATTAATTACAAATGGTATGATTATAAATCATTGCTTATGGATGAAATATTGATATTTCATTTGATGTCTGCGAATTCAGATATGACATGAGTAATATCTATGTGATACGGATGCATAGTTAAGTATGATAATATTTGATTATCTGTTTATGAAGATGATGTGATTATCTATTGTGATATTGTGAATTATCCATCTGTGTGTATATTGATAATATTGAATTAAACTATTAAGACTAAATAGACAACTTTGCCTTAAAATACACGTTTTGGATTTCGATGAGACCGGGATCGGGTTTCCTTATTTGGAACATCCGAAAACCACATCGATTCCAAATTAACGATAGGTCGTGAATCTGAAGTGAAGATGAAGATTCAGAATGCAAGGGTTATTGTCGTTAACTCTGAGGGTGATTCCAAAATAAGTGTAACGAGATAATGCCTTCAGTTTCGTTGGAACCTGGAATGAACTTGTATGGATTGAATGCTTTCAACACATCGTCAGGTGGGCGATGAGCATTCTAAGAGATGTATTCTGTAAAGGTAATCGTAGCCTCAAGCCTCATCAACCGGGAATGGCTAAAATAGGGGATGTGCAGCAAGGTTAGGTGGGTCATGCCCAAGCAGGACAAGATCTTCCCCTGTCTAGATGTCCCTTTTTATTCGGCTTTGTGGGCAGTTGGTTGCAAACAACTGCGGGGTTGTCTTGTTCGGGACTGTTCAGTGAGGAATGGTTCCGGCCTTGTGTTGCAGGGGGTCGGGAGTGATCCTCGGTACGTTGATCTAGGCCACGTACTGTGATGGGCGGTACCCCAGTAGCCCTGCCATTGTATGGAATCCACAATCCAATAAGTGCCAACGGTTTTGATTGTATTACCCACTTTTGTGGCTAGTAGCTGGAATTTAATAGATGTAACAATTTCGGCTATTTTCTATTTACTTGAAATCCCTAGACCTATTATAATATCACTGAATTTCCTATCAAATGTTTTGGTTAGCGTAAGGTAAAAACTTACCCATGTTTATGTGTGGGGAGTCTTACGTGATACCTTTTGTTTCAAAAGTTTTCAAAATTAAGCAACTTAAACCTGTTACTCATACCAGACCCATGTCTGACCCGGAGTTTATTTTAGTTTTTTTCATAAACTCTCGGGTACTCAAATTTTTACGAGTAGCCAAGGGATTCAGGTTGGATTTGAAGAATTATGGAGGAGAAATGGAGCAGGAGGCTTCTGCGTTGTAGATATATTAGTATTCCGTTGTGTTGGTATCTCTGAGTCATATTGTTTGAGTTGTATTGTATTGAGTTGTAATAACTAGACAGTGTTTATAACTGTCTAGTATGTGATGTATTATCTGTATAACTCTGATTGATGTTGTATATTATGTAAATACTTATGTGATTAATATAATTTATTCGTTCCGCTGTGATATTCTGATGTTGTTGTTCTTTCTTCTCTATCTTTTCTATTTTCTCACCCCTTTCTTTCTTCAAGAGGAAACGGATTTCTGGACGCAGAAACCCGGGTCGTCACATTACGATTTTTGTAAAACCAAAAATTAGTTCAACACTCGAGATGTTGCATAAGATAGTATTACTTGAAATGGACACAATATTGCCCATGAGCTTAAATATAGTCATGAAGTTGTATGAAAATTCAAGTCATATGTCCTAGGGTAAAATAGGCGAGTCGCTTAAATGTGCAATAGTCCATTGTTTAATGGGAACATTTGGCAGTTCACTTATATCATAATTCCTTTCTCCATTTGCCAATGGGCATAATAGTTATAATGCCAGGCAAAGGTTAATTTAGGCAAAGGCTTGAGTGGCCTTGTTCAAATTATCAATATGCAAGTCCAAATTCAATTCTAAGTCCAAAAGAATGAAATATGCAAGTCTATAATCCAAGTCAAGTACAAGAAGTCATATGCATGTCATAAGTTCAATAATCAGTCAAATATCTTTATTCAATTGCAATGTGCCATGCAAAGTTCACTGCGAAGTCCTTACGTACCAAAAGTCAGGGATGTATAATTGGCTATAAAATCCCCAATTTGGTTTCGGTTTACAACTTTAAATATGTAAGAAACGAGGAAAGAAGAATTCGCCCCTTTCCTGATAACTATGGGTGCCTATTTATAGTGTGTCAACCATGCGAGGTGGTTGGCACGTGTCTTGAGTTCAGATCGGATGATTTCGCTAACCCTATCTTAATTACACATTGGCAGCGCTTTTGTAGTGGCTCAAAATCATGTGTAGAGACTCGATAACTCACATAGAAGTTGATATTCGATGCCATGTACTATAGTAATTTCTTACTAACTTTAATGAAGATAATCTGTACAACTGGTGATACTCGACATTCTTTATGGTTCGACATCCATTACTGCCTGTGAAAATTCAAGTTGCTTTGTCAGTATTGAAGCTTATCACTCTTTTGGAAGTTCAGTATCATTTATTTCTTAAAGATGCTTAATAAATGCTAGGCATGGTATCTAAGACATGTTTTCAATAGAGACTCGACGTCCTTCCCCTATGATTATAAAATCGATGTCCCTTAGCGATGCAACATCTTTTTTTTACTGTATGACAACTTGTCTTATAGTGGTTCAACACCTTTCCACATTTTAGTAATTCGATACCTTCTAACTAGTAGGCATTTGACCCTTGTTGATGCCCGATGTCTTCTCTTACTTATGGTTATTTGATAATACTTTCTGCTGTTGTGGTTCGGTACCCCTTAGAGAGTCGATATCACTTTGCCTTCTTCTTTAGTGTTCAACATCACAACTATCCTATAGGTTTGTCACCACTCTTTGCTTTAGATGCTTGACAACTCTTATAGTTGTCGAGGCTCAATATCCTTTTTTCTTAATAACTTTTATGGTTGAAGAGTTTTGACTCCCTCTTCTTTATTTATAGAGTTTTAATAACCCTTCGTACATCGATTTCTTTAGTTATTCCCTATTTAAATTTAATTCCTGAAAAGGGGCCCAAGAACCATTTCCTTGTTAAGAGCTTGATACCTCTTACTTCTATATTTCTCATGCTTTCTTTTTCCATGATTCCTCAAGTGTGTTTGACAGTTAGAAATATGTGGATAACATTTGCTTCCCTCCTTCTATAGAAGAAGTTCTTTACTAGTCTAAAACCAAGTATCTCCTTACCTTTCCAAATTTATATGAGATTCTCTCTTCAATCTTGTTTTCCTGAAAATTGTAAAGTAAATGATGATGACTTTCATTATTTTATTTAAATTAAGTTTAGACAAACCCTTTTGGATTTGGTAAAGATATGGATTAATTTGTCTTCTTCATATAAAGGGGCTTTCGTATTCCACTGTGAAGCCAAGTTTTATTAAGAAGACCAGAAATCTGGCCCATAAAAGACCGTAAATTCATTTAGTAAGAGGACCAGAAATCCATCTGGTAAGAAGTCCATAAATTCACTTGATAAGAAAGCTAGAAATTCCTCTAGGAAGAACCCCAAGTCTTGAAATTCAATAGATAATAATAGCAGAAACTCGTATGGTTTGAAATTTAGAAATCCGTCTGGCAAGAAATCCATAAGCTCTCTCTTAATAGGAAGGTCAGAAATCCATCATAATTTCATTTGAATATAAGACCATAAATTCGTCTGTTAATAATACCCTAATTCTATTTCAAATAGAAGATCAGCAATCCATCTAGTAATAATACTATAATTTTATTTGAATAGAAGACCAGAAATCCATCTGGTAATAAAATCAGAAATATGTTTGATAATAAGACTAGAATCATCTAGTAAGAAGATAGAAAATTCTTCTAGTAATAAGACAATGATACCATCTGGTAAGAGGACTAGAAATCCGATTAATAACAGAGATCCCCGTTATTTAATAATTTAAATTCCAATCTAGAAATCAAGGGTTGAGAGCTAATTCAAAATTTCGAGGAATCGAGTCTTATGCCTAAGTAATAAATCAGAATTTCTCAGATGTCCATATTTGACATTAAAATCTTCGATTATAGATAATGGATAGGTTCTTGTTCCTTCGTTTAAAGGTTATTTCAAGTTTTCCTTCGTGCCGAATTAAATGTGTTTGAGTGTTCTTTCTCTAAAAGATTGCTTTGACCCATCTTTAGGATACATTAAACTTGCTTGATTGATTTCTTTTGCCACTTATCACTCTTTGGATGATGATTTAGGCTTTGATTCTTTTCACCCCTTATTACCTTATAGGTTATGATTTAGACTGGTCGGTGTGTTTGGTTAGCCATCTTTGGTAGACACAAAATCTTGCCCATCCTCCCTTTAGGAGGTGCTTCGGTCAGCTTATAAGCAGAACCAAAGGCTGGTCGGTGCTTTGGCCAGGCCATCTTAGGTGAGACAGGGGCTTACTCCATTTGCCATCCAAGAGGCACCCCAACCCGACCACAAAGTCATGACTGAAGGCTTGCAATGCTTTGGCCAGGCCATCTTAGACAGGACCAAAATCTTACTCTGACCTCCCCTTAAGAGTGCTTTTGTGACGCCCCACCCCGAGGCCCACGTTAGTAAAGGAAATTAACGAGTAATTCTGTCTACTAACGCAGAGAATAGGGTTGGATAAGGGCGACCAACATAGCGTACACTAGCTAAGAACTAAACATGTCAAGTAGTATCATCATTTTTATTTTTCATTTACCTCATATGTGGTTGACATGTCTAGTCCATAACTATTGCACACTATGGCGGCTTACAAACATTTCAGAACTAATGTAATATACATATATGCGGAAAGTAAATAACAGTCACAGAACAGTAAACCCAGACCAGATATATATATATATATATACACACATACACCACCATACATGCCCACATATTACATCATACACGAGTGCCAAAAAAAGGGTACTAATAATCACATACAACCATCCCACAAAAAGAATATACATCATGATAGTCAACAAAACTAAAGATAAGGCTAGCCAAATCGATAAATGCTAGCCTGCAACTCGGTCTGACCCGAGTGAAAAACACACGGGTCAGGCAACTAAACTCCTCAGTAGATAAGGGCCTCAATGATGATAAGTGATAATGAGATAATCATTTCGTTGTTCCCAACGGAATGAATATAAGGTTCATCATGAATATACATCTATGAGAATCATCAAGGATCATTCTTATATCATAAGAAGGGAAATTATTTCGAAGTACTTCAAATCAATCATAGAGATCGTCAAACTTCATAAATCACATAATCTCAAACAAGTAGTAATAATATGGTCGAAACATCATGGACCATGTCGCCTCATTCTTACTCGAGGCTATTCAAAACATAAACATCACCCAAAAAGATTAACATCAAAATCATCAATAAAAAGAATACTTTGCACGTGCTATTTACTTCCACTAGTACTGTACTTCGGTACCATACATCATAGGATTGGGATCACCTTCATTTCTACCTATCCTGCCTATGCACACGACTACGTAGCCTATAATTTCCTCCATCCCAATCGGTGACGTCAAAAGACCCGAGTAATAATAATATCATAATGCTTCGGGGTTGACTACTAATCTGCAACCCCACTCCACTCGAGGTCCGTAGTACTAGTCTAAACTTCCATGTGTCTCAACTTTACGACTAGGAACCCAAAAGGTATTAACACACGTCTCATACCATGTGTCGGCACCTAATGGTTTACTAATCGCCGGTCGATACCACATCGTAAAGTAATCATAAATTAACATCAAAGCCTATTAAAAAAAACATACATCACCTCATTTCATCGGCAAAATGTAGAAAATTCCAACTCATCGTATTTCGTACTATGACGAGTTCAATGTGACTACCACACTTGTCTCCTTTCATCGACAAGTGTCATAATAATAAATAATCTCGCCTCATATCCTCGGCAAATGTAAATCTACATCCATATGGTCCTCTATCGAATATACGAGTCATCGGACCATATCTGCATAATATTAGCCAAATAGACTAATATGATAAAAAGCTTCAAACACAATCAAAACGTCAAATATACACCCGAATAACATAAAAATGATTAAAATAAATAAAATTATTTGCAAAATATTGTTCATAGAAAAGGGGTTTTTTTTTGATGATTTATAAAAGCCTTGGAAATAAGGAATACTTGTTTTAAAAACCCTTTAAAATGCTTAAAAACATTTATGATTTCAGCATAGAAAACGTCAAAATTTGGCGATGCGATTAAAAAAAAGTTGTAGCTTAGTTTCTAAGCTTTCCAGAATGATCAAGATCATTGAATACCAATCAACGGTCTAAAAGTTATGATCTTTTTACTAAATATCTTATACAAAGCCTGTAGCATATAGTGTGTATGCATATATTGACAGGACTGAGACAAATATTCACAATTTCACCATAATAAACATTCGAATCTGGCAACATGACTAAAGAAAAAGTTGTAGCTTATAAAACGAGCTTTCCATAACATCTAAGAATATCGAATTCGTCTTAAAATCGAAAAAGTTATGGCCGATTCCGTTTCAGATTCAACAACAGAGAATTTCTAGTCTTGCTCTCGGGTTAGCAGTAAAAAATTTCAATTTTGTCATAGCTAACCTCAAAGTAACAGAAAACTCAATAAATGAAAGTTGTAGTATATGAAATAAGCTTTCCGAAAAGGTCAAGATTATCAAAATCTGATTTGTGTGTCAAAAGTTATGGCTGTTTTGCTAACAAACACAAACTAAGCCTGATTTGTTAAAGGCAGAATCAGGCTTCTAAAATCAAACTCATTTTCGGTCATTAAAACTGCAAAATCTCAGGATACGATCTGAAAATAAATTGTTGCTTATCGAATGCAGTTCCCAACAAAAATTTTTTTAGGTAAAACGGGCAAGAAACGTGAAAGTTATGACCATTTTACTATGATGCATTTACAGCAAAACGAGATATACGAAAAACTCAAGAAACTAGTACGAATTTGCAACAAAATGCTACAGATTTTGCACAGGCTTTCAATTTAGTTGCTGTAAGTTATATACTTACAATTTGCAGCAAAAGATGATGATTTTAGGCAGCAAAGGCAAAGCTTTAGGCGAATTCACGCTCGTGCAGGACCTGTAGAAGCATAAGAAGAGACATGCAAAAAGAAATCATCAACAAAATGAGATTACAGTAAATAGAAAATTGCAATCTCTCAAGGATTTGGGATTTAAGGGATGAGAGATTACCTTATTTATGTTTTGAGCTAGGAAATCTTTCTGATTCGCTAATTAATTGAGAATTTTGATTAGAGATATAGGAGAGGAAGCCATTTTAAAGAGTTTTGAAGCTTCTGTGTTAATTTCTGGTGGAAGGAGAAAGATGAGAAGCCTGTACGATGTCTCCTTCACCTACCAGAAGCCTCTTTTGGGTACTGGATCCAACCCAAACCCAATATGCCTTATGAAATTTTTAGAAATGTTATTTTTCCCTAATTACTCACATATTCAATCATTAACAATTCATAACTTTTGCATTATCAATCCGATTTCAACAAAATTAAATGCGTTGGAATCGTTATTTCGTCTAGAATTTTATTAAAGTAAATAAATCATTATTTTCCACCAATTTAGATGTTATTTTAGCACTAACTCTCATTTTCTACAAATTTGCATATTTTGACAAAATATGCAAATTTGGACATATTTTGCAAAATAAAACTATATTTTCCAACCAATAAAGTGTAAATAAATGTTTTAACACTTTTAAAACATTAATACACTATTATATATCATTTTTATTATGTTTAATTAACTTATTAACCATTTCTCTTGCATTTGATCAATAAAAGGCAGATTGACAAAAAAATACAATATTGCCAAAATTAACATTTTTACTCGAATATAGTTATACAACTACATTTAAAAACTCATGAAATAAAGTAACACTTTATTTCACACATGTCCAACATTTTCATCCTCAACAAAATTATTTCTTCTTTATTCTCCATATTTTATTTTAAAATAAAAATGGATTATTGGTCTTAAATTACCAATATCATTTTATTAAACCCAAATAAATTTACAACCTATCCCAAGACTCAAATAAAGTGATTAACTTTATTTTCTTAATTTCATTAGCTCAATTTACTCAGCTTCATTGTTTATATTAAATAAACAATATTTTCACCATTTTACCTCTAATTAATTTAATTAATTCCAATATTAAATTATAGTCATCATTATAATTTAATATTAGCGGTAATCTCCTAACCGGGTTTGTTACAGCTTTGACCAGGCCCTTACTGTGGGATCAAAAGCTTTTCCTTCACCCTTTATTACCTTATAGGTTATAATTTATGCCTTGGTTTACATATAAATCCTTTCTTTCATTTGATTATCAATTTCATAGACATAATTGTCTCGATTTCTTTATTCGTCCATTGTAGGAAAATACAGTCTCAATTGTTCAGCATTCTAAGTTCTTGCTATTATGTTGCCATCTGGTAAGCATAGTGTAACGATCCCAGATTTTTACTAAGTTTAAATTGATAATTAATTTAATTTTTGAATAAAAATTGTGAAATTAATTCGTAAACTGATTTGAGATTCTCTAAATTCGAAATAAAATCTTTGAATCCAAGATTTAATTGATAAAATAAATCTTATAAATATTAACATAAGTATAAAATAATAATAAGTAAATGAAGCATTTAATATTTTAAGTTTAAAAATAAAGGAAAAATAAAATTGTAAATTGTTTAAGTATAAAAGTATATATTTATACTTAAGTTAAAATTTTATAACGTTGACTAAAACAACTTCATATCTATATACATAAAGTATAAGAGCTTAACCCAGCAAACAAAGGCAGGTAAGATATAATGTAGGCTGTAAAGTAGATATGCAAGAAAGAGTAAAAGAAAATAAGATAAGAATGAAACAAAAAAAAGTATATATGTACATGAAGTTTAAAAATAAACCTGGTAAGAATAAAATATGTGAAGTTTAGTATGCAGGCATGAAACAAGGCAAAAAAAAGTAAAATATCTATAAACATAAAAATACAAAAGAGGATAAGTATGGAAACATAAAGAACTCATGCATTAAATGCTAGCAACCTTTTTGTCAATTCGAATTGTTCTAAATATCATTTCAGCCTCCATTTGAAAAAAAAATCTCTGATCTATGTTGTACAAAATAAAATTATAATCACCCTGTATAAATCTTTCTATATATCAACTTCCTCATCACAGTTTCGTCCATCAAAACTAAGAAAAATAACTGAAATAAACACCATTTCAAACATAAACAAAACTTCAGTTCAAACAACAGCAAACTAAATCAATTCAAACCAGAGATCAAAGAAGAAGAAAAAGAAGACTTCAGTTTGCAATTTCAAAGCCTGTTTCAAAAAGAAGCAGCTCTATTCATTTCTAAACCAAGGTGAGCAACATATATTTTCATTTATTTTTAAGGTATGAATTTGTTGCTTTTACATATGTGAATAACTGTTTGTATACACATGGATTCTCTGAGTGAATTTGAATGATGGAAGAATTTGTGTGCAGGATGATATTCATATATGTCCTCTCTTTAAACCTCCAAACACAAGACTTTTATTTCAAAAATCTTTTCCACTTATTCTATTTACTGATTGGACTTAAATTTTAAAACAAAACTGTTTGTTATAGCCTATACTCAAAATTTAAGATTTATTTAAGTTCGAGCGACTTGTTAACATCCCTGGAAATCAAGAAAACTGGCAAAGCTTTAAATAAGTGAAAATTGAAATCTATTAATTCATGGATTCAGGTATATAACCTGAATTCGCATAATTTAACATGATTTTTAAAGCAAAAACCATAATTTTTAGAGCTAGAATTAAAGAGTAGTTCGAGTTTTATTAAAATTCACTCTTTTGGGAAATACTGGTGATTCCCTGATTTGTGGTGATCGGGGTCTTTGCTGGTGATGGAGGGACGGATGTAGTGTCGAGGAAAAATAGTGGGACGGTGGTCTGATGGCCGTGGTGGCGGCGGTGAACACTTGAAATTTTTAAACCTAATTTTGGCAAGGCTAAAGCTTTCGATTCGTACGTCACCGATAGTTGATCGAGTTCAGCTAAACTCGAGGGAAAGGAAGCATGGAGGTAGGCGAGGGCTTGGCCGGAGTCTGGGATTTTCTGGTGGTCTGGATTTTGAGAATGACGACGTTCCCAGGTTTGGGTGGTGTTTGTCGTTCGTGTTCCAGGTTTCGAGTTTATACTCGAATTCGATTTCGCGTGAGTGATGGAGTTTTGGCGATCGGAGATTGAATCGTGGATGGACTTCGACGTGCTCGATGAAGTGGTGGAAACTGGAGTCGATCGCTGGCGACGTGCACGTGCACTTTTTTTCTTTTCTGATGATGTTGGGTTAGCTGGGTGAGGAACTCGAGACTTGCTCGAGTAGTTCGAGTGGTTGGCTCGAGGAAGTGGGGCTTGGAACTCGAAGCAGATGGGGTTTGTCTCGGGTCAATTTGTATTGCTTCAGTTCTTTGAAAAAAAAGTGTTGTTGCTCGAAGTATTTAAGCATTTGACTCAAGGCAAGTAGGGGGATGGCTCGGGTAGATTGTTGTTCAGGTTTAAAACAGAGAACCTGTTCTGTTTTGATTTGAAATTTTAAAATTAAATATCAAATTATATAACAAAGCTTAAAATGAGCTTAAAATCAAAGTTTAAGTCAAAACTAAAATATGGATTCAAGTCTCTTTAAATCCAAGTTTGGAAATTTAAATTAGTTTTGAATCTGAATGTGTTCTAAACAAGTTTAAATTAAATAGCTTTTAAAAGTATATTTGTTTTCAAACAAATGTTTAATTTGATTTTGATAAAATTCTTTTATAAAGGTTTTCTTAATTTTGAGTGAAAGGTTAAATAAATTATTTTAACTTGAATTTGCAAGATAAAATATAATGTATTTTAGAGCTTAAATTTTAAATAAAAATTTAAGTAATTTAGTTAGGACTTTTCTTATATAGGTTTATAAGTTGATTTTTAGATTTGGTTAATGTTTAAATATATAATCATTTTGAATCTTAAATTCAAAATGGAATTTGAATCTAAATTTAGAAGTGTAATGTTTTAAATACACTTAAATATTAATAAAGTCATTAATAAAGAAATGGATTACCTTAGAGATAATTAAGGTATTACAATGATTAAACGAATAAGATAATTAAGAAATGACTTATTTATTTAATTTATAAATTCATGATTCAGATTAATGTATAATTAGAGATTAATTAGCAAAGTAATTAAAGAATTATTATTAGTTAATGAAGGCCATTAACTAAGATTATTTAAATAATTAAATTAATGTGATTAATTTTAACAATTAATTAGATTAATTAATTTAATGTTAATCGTTTATGAGATTGTGCAAGTATAATTACTTTATGGTAAGTAATTGAAGAGTTAATTTCTTGAAATAATTAATTGAGGGGTTAATTAATTATGTAATTGGTTCAATGGTTAATTTAATTAATATGATTAATTAAGAATAATTTAATTAATTAAGGTGATTGATTAATTAATTTATGTCAAATGATTTGTAATTAATAAATCAGGTTTGGATAATTAATTCATAAGTAATTAATTTAATTGGAAATAAATTGAACAATTAATTAATCCTATTTATAAATAATTATTGAATGCTTGACCTTACTTATGAATGATTGTATTGTATGAGATGCCTTGAATTGATTGTGCTATCTGATCTGTGATATTTTGTTTTGTGGATTGAGCTATGTGTAATTTATTCATTTATTTGTGTTACATTTGTTTATTATTATCTGTGACTCTGTGAATGAATGATAAGCGTTATAGTTTATACTATTTATCAACTATATTTCTATGTTTTGATCTGTGATGATGATGTTGTTGCACTATTGTGTTAAACCCCTGGACCACACCATACACACACATATATGGATTTCACGAGGAAATCGATTAAGTCACAGATTTTTGAAATGATTTTTAAATAGACAATTTGAATTCAAATGGTTTGGGAATGGAATCGGGTTAAATGTGAAAAGCTTTTGAAATGAAATGAAATTTCAAGACGAAATCTATTTTGAATAACTTGATTAAGTTATGAAATTCAAATAATTTGACTTAAATTTGAATTCAAAATTTGAAATTGAATTCTATGATTTGAGACTAGGAATAAAGTTGTTATGCTAATTATATATGGGTTAAACCATTTTAAAAGTATTGATTTAGGAATTTGAATATAATTCAAGGGCTTTAACTCATGTAAATATAATTGGATTTTTCTGGAATGAAAACTTTTTTTCTTCAAATAATAAAAGTTTTCACATAAGAAATGAACTTTCAAATTTGTGTTGAAAGGTTTCAAGTTTGAAATGGAATTGGAAATGTTTTGAAAGCTATGAAATGAATCTTTGGAAACGAATTTTGAAAGCTATAAGTTAAATCTTGATTTAAAGATTTAATGAGTTAATTGAAATGGAAATTGTTTTGAAATCCATGAATGGATCTTTGTGAATGGGGTGAACTTTGTGAATTGAATCTTTTAGTTTAAAAGGTTAGAAGTATGGAAATTGTTTAAGGTTGTTGAAATGAATCTTTTTGTTCAAAAGATTGGAAATGGTAATTTGTTTTAACCATTTGAATGAGAGGTTTTGGGCTTTAAGTTGTGACTTAACTGAGACCCCAGTACCCATATGATTTTTAAGTATTGCGTTCATTATTTGGTTTAGCCGGGAGAGGACTTTGTGTCATATAACCCATTCTGAATAATGATACGACGATATGGATAGCATTTGAAGATCGGTGGTGAAGACCGGATATTTTCGAAAATGGAAGGATAACTCGTCGATTGTCTCTACACAGGCTGATCCCCGGTATAGTGATCTCCATATGTGATGGGAAATCTGGATGTGATTAGGAATTATCCGGATTTTGCAAGGGCTTCTTCGAAAGTCCCTTCGGTTCTGTTCGAACCCGGGGCAGACTTGTATGGTTGTATGTCTGACACTACACTTTGAGATATAAAGCAGATTTCTTTCAAATACATATCTGTTGGTGGCAGAGAATCTATTCTCTTAGCTTAACACCCTTCTCTGAGATGTACGAGCTCAGAGGTTACGTGGTTGAAGGTTATCAGCGATATACTCCCAATTTGGTAGTGTGGCATGCTAAGTGCTGCTGTGTGATAATAATCATTTGTGATCAAAGCATTGATTTTGTGAAAAGCGTAGCTTTGTGGACGAGACTTCGTCGAGCCTCACAAACCGGTAATGGTCGAAATAGGAAAGAAGCGGCAAGGTTTCAGGGGTAGCTCCCCTAGGGTGTGACCATTCCTTCTGGAAAAGGGTAGTATCATGGTATGGAGCCTAGATACTTACTCATGTGGGCACTATAGTATATTTTATTACTGTGTGATGTTGTTGGTGTAGAGGATCCTCGTATAAAGGTCACAAAGGACCAGGGGTGGCATATCTATAGGAATTACTCCCGGGCAGGGAGGAAACCGGCCTTGTGTTGGAAGAGAGCCGGGTAGGTTCTCGAGGCATCCCGCCAGAAGCATTACCATGTGGCAATAGGAAGTTCCTTAGCCTGACCATTTGTTGGAAATCCAAACAAAACAATACGAGCCTTGTACTGTTTTAGTTGTAGAACCTTCCATTTAAAATGGTAGCTATAGCTGGCATAATATAATGGTACCTATGCTGGCTAAGATTAATATTATACTTTCTAAATGTTTTCTGCACTATGCACTTATAATAATAATATCAAGAAATTTTCTCGTATCAAGCATGTTTGACTATCATAAGGATAAATCTCCTCCAATTCTGCGTTTGCATGGTGTGTGCGGTGGGAGGCCTTATGGTACTTTCATTTTCCATAAGCATTGCGGGTATCAAATCTAAATCTTTTGGTTGATTTAAAGATAAAAAAACTGTTTTTGTTGCTCACACCAGTCCCATGACTGACCTGGAGTTTATTGTTCCTTTTCTAAACTCTGGGTGCCCACAAGTTTCCACATGGGCAGTCAAGAGTTGGGTTTTTCAGATAGTCAGGTTTAGTAGATTATTTGGAGTTAGTCCAATCTTTGGATATGGACGAGACTTTCTTATCTAGGTGATATGTGAGGTTGGTTTGAGCTAACTTTGGATTGGAGCATTGGATTTGGGGATGCATTCTAGTGAAGATATTGTTCTGCTGTTGATGTTATCATTATCTTTCCGCTGCTATTTCTTGTACCTCTGATAGTATTGATATATGTTGTATCATTCTGTTGTATCATATTATATCAGACATTGTATCTGTCATTGTATCAATGATATATATTGATATTCTTTTTGTTCCGCTGTGTTGTACTTAATGGTGTTATATGCTCCGGCGAACCAGATTCGACGTTTGGATCTGCGATATTTGAATATAAGTGTCGTATTCCGTGCTGATTTTTGAAGGTCGAGTCAGGACCGTTACACATAGTCAATAAGCCCTTGATGGAATTACTTTATGGATAACAAGGGGTTCTTCCCAATTTGGTCTAAGTGGTTCATTTATCGGGTTTTCGGTATTTGTCATGATCTTTCGGAGTACCAAGTCTCCTTTTTGGAATGATCTTTCCTTAATTTTGGAGTGATAGTATTTTGATATCTTTCGTTGGTATTCGGTCATTCGTATGGCCGCATCATCCCTTAACTCATTAATCAAACCTATGGATTCTATTTTTAGCCCTTGATTGGGTTTGGAAACATATGCTATCCTCTAATGGGATGGTGTTTCGACTTTGATTGGTAGCATTGCTTTGCATCCATATGTCAAATAAAATGGAGTATGTCATGTTGCAGTCTCAATAGAAATTCAATATGCCCAAAGCATGAGTGGTAGTTCTTCAACCTAATTTCCTTTGACTTTATCCGATCATTTCTTGAGGGTTGTCTTAATGGTTTTATTAGCAGCTTCAATGGATCCATTAGCTTTGGATAAGCTGCGGATGCAACACTTTTTATTATTCCATTTTATTGCAAAATCTAGTGAATTTCTCACTTTCAAATTGAGTTCCATTGTCGAATATTATTTTATGTGCTATTCCAAACCAGGTGATAATGTTCTTAATCACAAACTTTAGCACGTTCCCTAATGTTATATTTGGCAATGGTTCGACTTTTACCCAATTGGTAAAGTAGTCGATAGCTATGATTGCAAACTTTATTCCACCCTTAGATATAGGCAACAATCTAATTAAGTCGATTCCCCACACATCAAAGCCCATGGACTTGAGAATAGTATTAACTCACTGAGGGGCATATGTGGAGTTGTTGAAAATCTCTAAATTTCTCACATCTCTTTCGTAAGTCACTGCATTGTTATTCATATGGGGACATTATAAACCTTGTCTCATGATTTTTTCGGCTAATTTTATGCCATTAGAATGATGTCCACAAAACCCTTTATAGGCTTCTCCCAACAATTTTGCGCCATTTTTTGGACTAACATATCTTAAGTAAGGGAGCGAATATCCTTTTCATGAAGTGTTCCGTCCATCATAATAAACGTTGGAGCTCGGTGCCTTATCTTTGTAGCCTCCTCTTTATCTTCTGGTTGTTTTCCTTCTACCAAATATCTAATAATGCGCCATCCAATTGTTTTCATACTGACTATCTATTTCTGTATGAGTGGTTCCTTTTAGGTTTTCACCATTATCACTTCTAAGTTCATTTCCCTTCTTTTTGAAAAAGACTAGGTATCTATGTAATTCTTTGATAATTTCATGATATTAGGGGTAATTCTTCCACCCGATTCTCTTTTCCAAAGTAATGGATAATTTGTTCGAATACATTTCATGACTTTGTTAATAAACCATACTGAGGTTATGTAAAGATCGGTCAATCAATATCTTGGAACTTATATACTGTTGATGTTGATATTTGCTAAAATCTAATAGTTATTTAGGACATTCCATATTGGTCCTACAGATTTTTTACTATTTGAGATCTCAAAGATAGGAATTTGGCTATTTCATTTTCGGATGATATTTCTAAGTTTAAACTAAATTTCATGGTCAACCACATTCCTATGTATAAGTCAGTGTAGTATTTAAAGGTTACTAGGTTGGATGACAATTTAATCTCCAATTGGTTGGATGAATAATTGGTTGTTACATAAATTTTTCTGCCTCTTGAGTCAAACAGTGGATTTCTATTCCATCAATGGACGCAGGTTGGAGACAGAGCAATGTCAAAATAATAGAGAACTTATTTCGTCTTAAAGTATTAATTATTTTGTCTTCACTTGCTTTGTGGCTAATGACTTCTTTTCTTGTTTCTCCCTTTATCTTACTCCTTATGGCTGGAAGGATCCATATAAAAACCCTTTTTTAATTTTTCTCAGAGCTTCACTCATTCCTCTTGAGCTACTTCTCATAGATGCAAGATTATTCTTGGTCATGGTACGATGTTATATATCTATCATTCCAATTTTTCTATTGTTCCTTGATCTTAGGTTGGCGCTCATTTACTCGATCACCATTACCACTTTATTTCCCATATGTTGATGGTGGTGGTTGCATACTCCTTCTCTAATCTTTCCTTGTTTAAAGTAGAAAATGTCTTTAATCATTAGTACGCCGAAACTATGAGGTGATCCATTAATGACAGTGGATTTTCCTTTCTCTACGTATAAGAGTTTGTTGTCGATACTCGAGATTTAATTGTTAAAATGCTACTATCATGCTTCTTTGTCCTTTTGACTATTCAAAACGATGGTTTTCAATGAGGACTCCTCTGTCTTTAAACTTCTCAAAAGTTATTTGAATAATTAAAGCAGTCTGATACCTCTAATAAGGGATTCTATATATATTGTCCAAAATCCGAATTCTATCCTTGAAATCACATAAGCCATTTTTACGATTAGCCATTCTTTTTTGGGCAATATTGGTAATATGCAATTTCTTTTTAGAAACTTTAAAGATGACCTCATCAAAACATCCTTCGGGTTAAAATTTTATCCATCATAACAAAAACTATATGTTATCTTGCAAACTACTATTGAAATAGTAATTTGTAAATTTTCTTAAATTAGTTGAATATTCAATGATGATTATACTCCCAAAATTCTTTCTTTTGGACAAATAAGGTTTACGAATGAAAATATTTTAAAATAAAGGGCGGTATTATCCCACCTTATTCTGTTGTGTAGTAGATTTAAGAAAATCATGGATATGAAGAGTGACTTTTCAAAAAGCTAGAAGGCTACAAAAATAACCCTTCTGGGAATTGATCCAATATGAGGGTTTGGGGATATCTTTGACTTGAGAAGTCCTATCAATTACTATGTTGGGAATTGAATGCTGGGAATGTAGGTGTCAATGTACATAAAACTATCATCCTTTCATTTAGTCTCATCACAATATATACTTGTTTTTGGCTCTGCCTTATCCTTAATCGACTTGATTTGGTTAGGATTGGCCTCAATTCTTCAAGAATTAATAATATATCCTTCAATGTGTAACCCCTACATTATTTATCTCAAAAGGCATGATTTAGTTGTAGTAAGTTCCCAATCTATTACAAAACATGTATTTTCTTCATCTGATTTGAACATAGGGATTTGATTATATTCTGAATATGCATCCATAAAAGATTACGGCTTATGTCCACTTGTGGAATCAACCAATGAATCTGCTTGGGTAAAGGGTAGAAATCTTTGGAGCATGCCTTATTTTGATCTGTATAATCGAAGTACGTTGTCGCATTTCCTTTAGACTGTCTAACTAGTACATGATTAGCCAACCACTTGGCGTAAAAGATTTTTCTAGTGAATCCATTTTCAAGTAATCTTCAACTTATTCCTTATTAGCCTAAATTTTATCAAAATGCCTTTTCTTTTGTCGAAGAGGGACAATGTTTGGATTTGCCTTAGAGTGTGGTTCACAATTACTGGATTTATCCTGACCATGTCTGAATGAGTTCCAGCAAACACATATTTGCTAGAATAGAGGAGTCGGGTAAGCTCTCTTCTGAGGCTGTTGCCCAGTTCTTTTTCGATTTTTACTATTTTGTTTGAATCTACCAAATCTAGTTTACTTCTTATAGATCATTGGAAAATTTCGTTATTTCTTGCTCGCTACTACAATCTTATTCATTTACCCAAAAAAATATCACAATTAGAATTCCACGCAACTCACATGCATCAATTATTTAATGATTCATAAAGGTTTTATAATAAAATCTCCACTTTCGAAACCTTTAATTTAATTTTGAAAAGAAAGATACTAATTTCCAAAGAGGTTTAAATAATACCAAAGAAGTTTTTATGATTCATAATTTCCTTTAAACAACAAATCTAAATAATCCCACTTTTCCTATAAGGAACTTTAACTCCAAAATATTTCCCAAAGCCATGACTTCAAATTGAGAAATCAATATTTTAAAACTCTTATTCACTTTAAAATTTTCCTTTTAAAAATATTAGTATTAAGAAATGATTAATCAACCTGACGTTCTTTTTTACAATAATCCTTCAAATATTTATCATTAAAATATCGATTTGCTAAATTCATTTATATAACAAAATACCAAATTTTCCCTTTCTATAATAATTCACTTCAAATACTTCTAAGCATATATATCCAAACAACTTGAAAAAAGAAATTAGCTTTTATTTTTAAAAATAATTCATTACTAAATGTATATTACTTTAAAAGTCATTTTAACAAAATACACTTTGTAAATTTTGTAAGTGACAATTTCTGTACAATAAATAAACCACGTTTATCATACTACAATTCCAATATATTTTCGTTTTACTAAACTTCCCAATAAACCATAACTTTTACATATAAATTTTTGATACCCTTCTTTTAAAATCCTTTAAATATATTATAACCATGTATAATGTATATATACACACACATTTTCAAAAGTATGTTGGCTTAAACAAATCCTATAAACCATCACTTTCTAAATAATCTCTATTCACATACTTCTTAAGAGTAATTTCAATTTATATATAAATCATTCTAAAGTTCATCAAAATGATTTATTTCTTTCAATTCTTCACTTTCTAATTTTTTAAACTATATTTAATCAATTTCAAGTGTTGAGAATCAACTAATCACCATCTCTATATTTTCCAAATTGAGGTTCTGAGTGACATTATCCTCTGGAGCTGTCTGTTGTACAACTCCTCTATTTAGAACATTAACTTTAGTGGTGCTCACTATTTTCTTGAAACAAAATATTACAATTTTAGCTCTCAAAGTAAGAAAATGATGAAACGGAGGTTCAAGCACTCTTTCTAGCACCAAAATGTTGAACCAAAAGTTGGTTTAATACTCGAGATGTTGCATAAGATTGTATTATTTGAAATGGACCTAATGTTGCCAAGGAGTTTAAATATAGTCATGAAGTTGTTTGGAAATTCAAGTCATATGTCAAACGGTGAAATAGGCGATTCACTAAAATCTGCAATAGTCCATTATTTAATGGGTGAAATTGGCAATTCATTATATCATAATTCCTTGTTCACATACCAATGGGCATAATGGTCATAATGCAAGGTAAACATTAATTTATGCAAGGGCTTAAGTGCCCTTGTTCAAGTTATCAATATGCAAGTCCAAATTCAAGTCCAAGTCCAAAAAACGAAATATGCAAGTCCATAGTCTGAGTCAAGTACAAGAAGTCATACACATGTCATAAGTTCAATAATCAATCAAATATCTTTATTCAATTACACTGTGCTATGCAAAATTCATTTTTCAAGTCCATATGTGCAAAAAGTCGAAGATGCACAATTGGCTCAAAAATCCCTAATTTTATTTAGGGTTGTAACATCGAAAATTTAATAAATGCAGAAAGAAGAATTCGCCCCTTTCGTGGTAGTGACGGGTGGCTATTTAAAGTGGTGTCCACCATGCGAAATAGTTGACAGTGTCCTGAGTTCGAATCAGAGGGTTCTACTAACCCTATCTTAATTACACTTCGGTAGTGCTTTTGTACTAGCTTGACATCAGGTTAGAGACTCGATAACTCTAATAGAAAATGATATTTGATGCCATGTACTATAGTAATTTCTTAATAATTTTCATGAAGACAATCTATACAACGGTGATACTTAACATCCTTTATCGTTTGACATCCATTGCTTCTTGTGAAAACTTGGGTTTCTTTGCTAGTATTGTAGCTCATCATGCATGTAGAAGTGCAGTATCATTTATTGCTTAACATGCTATATAACTGCTAGGCACAGTATCTAAGACATATTTTCAATGGAGAATCGACATCCTCCCTATATGATTATATGATCGACATCCATTAGTGGTGTGACATCTTTTTTTATTTTTTACTTTGCACCACCTTTCCTTATAGTGACTCAACATCTTTCCACTTTTTAGAAACTCTATACCTTCTAACTATTAGGCGTTTGATACTCTTGTTGATGCTCGATATTTCCTCTTACATATGGCTATTTGGTAATACAATCGTTGTTGTAGCTCGATACCCTTTAAAGGGTCGGTATCTATTTGTTTGGATTTAATATTGATTATAAAACCATCGGAAGTATGTCATAATGAAAATCGCAAGCGCACGGCATATAATCGTAGTACATATGCGAGTACGGGTCGATCAACGGAGAAAGCAAAAATTCTAAACTTACATAATTAAATTTGCCCAAAAATTGAGAGAATTTTTAACTAATTTTTTTTGAAAAATGAGAGTAAAAACTAGAATAAAACCATGAGATTAAAGAGCAATATAGAGGTAAATCCCTTCTCATGATCATACAAATCAACAAAAAATGAATTATGAACTCTCTTTTTAATCATTTGTGGAATTAGTTGATGTATTTATTAGAAGTGTGGTTTAACTGTGATATTGACTAACACAACTTAAACCATCAAAAATTAATACAACCTCTAAGTCCAGTTGCACAATCTAATGAAAATGATCATGAAATTAAAAATAAAATCTTTTTTAAGCATGATCAATTTGCTATGAATTAGTAACATAGAGCATTAAATTTTGGTTCTAGCTTCACTACTGTTAACCAAATCGTATTTAAATGAAATGGTAACTTGTGTTTCTATTTGATTAAGCATAGCCTATTTGTTATGAACAACATAGGCTAGTAAACAACAAAATTCCATTACCATCAAAATTTCCACTAAGCACAAAACAAGAGATCAAATGAAATTATTATGTTAGTTTTGTACGATTCATGATTGCTTCATTACCCCTAAATTAAAGGGGCTTAGCTTCTCATATTTGAATACATATTACATAAATTAATTCCAACATAAAAAAAGGAAAGGAAAATGAAGTAAAGAGAATAAGAGCTAACTAACGTGCATAAAATAAAACTAAGCTACTTGCATGAAAATAAATCTAATCTACTAATATAAAAGAAAAGAGCATGAAATGAAAAACATAGAAAGGAAGAAAAGCATGTAGACAATAAAGGAAATAAGAAGAGTCTTAAGGAGCCATTTTATTTGTCATTGATTTTGTGACTAAAATTTGCATAAAAGAAGAGATTCCATTTACATTACATAAGAGGGTTTATATGCATGTCTAAAATCATAATCCACTTTTTAGGGGACTACCAAAAACACCTTTGAGATTATGTAGCCTCCAAGTCAGCACTAGCACTTAATTAATCCTCCACTAACATATGCATTTGCTTTTAATCATAGTCGATTAGTTAGTGAGTAGGTGGGCTCCTCCATGTTGCATGAATTCTTTTATTTCCTTCTTTCTTTTGCTTTCAACATATGTGCATGCATACATTCATAAAGACTCTTCATATTTGCACTCCATTTCCTACTAATTAAAAAATAAAATGTGCAAATAAATATTCTCAAAATTAATTCATACACAAAATAACCATTTTGCCCAGATGTAGATGAGTGAATGATGGTTTGAAATTTTTTTATATTTTTGGTTTAGATATGTAAAATCAATATAATATGCCATTTATTTTAACAAAAGAAGATTAAATATGAGAGTATAAACATAAACTTTTACATGCATATCAGTATCTCTTTGCTTTTTTGTTTAGTGTTCAATGTCACAACTATCCTAAAGGTTTATCACCACACTTTGATTTAGACGCTCAACAACTCTTATAGTTGTCGAGGCTGGACATCCCCTTTGCTTAATAACTTTTATGGTTGAAGAGGTTTGACACCTTCTTCTTTATTTGTAAAGGTTCAACAACCTTTTATACTTCGATATCTTTAGTTATTCTCCATTTAAATTTAAATCATGAATAAAGAGCCAAGAACTATTTCCTTATTAGGTGCTCGATACCCCTTGCTTCTATGTCTTTCCATGCTCTCTTTCCTCTTGATTCCTCAAGTACATTGATAGGTAGAAAATATACGGATAATAGTTATTACATTTACTATTATTTTGTACTTCGCGAAAGACTTATATTATGATCACCATACTTTTGGATGTTGATTTACCTTTATCATAGTATGATTTTTACATTTCAGTCACATTATATTAATTATGATGACTTATTGATTACAGGAGAAGAGCGGGTTATAATATGATTTTATATCTTTTAGATAGGTTTAGTTTACTTGTTTATGGACAGTCCAGATTACCCCTGAGCCACAATTGTGGAGAGAACCGGTTGTGCCTTAGTAATTCTTATTTACTTTTATATAGTTTCCACATGTAGTAGTTTGTGATAGTTCTCCTCACACCAGGCTTTATGTCTAATTCGCATTTTGTTTTTGTCTATTTGTGTCATGACAACTCTCGGGTACTCGATTGAGTAGTTTAGGAGTCAGGTGCTTTAGGGGATATGCTATTAGAGTGAAGTAGCAGGAGCTTTAGAGGGGAAAATGATACCTGGTCATTTATCTACTTGACATCATAGTAGTACATGACATATGTTATGTGATGACAAGTAACTTAGCCACTTTAAAATATGAGCATTTAATATAATTTTAAATTATTTAATAATGGATTTTATAACTCAAATAAAATTTAGATAAAATGCCCCGAGTGGATTTTTTTATAGATAAAAATGTTAGTTTAAAGACGATTCAAGTATATGGCAGTGAGAGGTACCGATTTAATTAAGAATAAGAAGAAAACTTGAACTTTTCTACTCTTCGGCTCGCTCTTTTTAAATTTATCCTTTCCTAATAAAAAAAACGAGAATGATCACTTCTTAGGAATTAAGAAAATAATTGCCTACTAGAACAAAATAGTATAATTACATGCTTAATAAGACAAAATAGTATAATGACTTGCCTAATAAAACAAAATAACATAATGTTATGCCATGCAGATGGTTGCCAATGGACCAAAATGTGGTCGAATCAGGTTATGCCATAGAGATGGTTTCCATTTGACCAAAATCTGGTCGATTCATGTTAGGTTATAATATGTTAATTAATTGCTAAAATATCTTTCCCTTCACCTATAAATGCCCACGTCCACATCTCATTTTAATTCATTCAAAAACTAAAGAAAGAAACCAAATACCTCCTTCATCATCAAGGTAACCAAGGTTTCCATTTGCTTCACCAAATCAAAAGGAGTTAAAGTTTAGGTGGTGAGTATAACTTATTCTGTGAATATAATCAATTTATTTTAATCATTTTATAGTGGGTTAATTGTTCGTTGATTTATAAAAATTATGATATTGATTTAGGTTACTTTATTTGATAATAATACCCCAACTTGAATGACTTTATTTCTAACCGATGGAAAGTACTTGTTTGAAATCGAAGAATAAAAATAAGTTTATAAAGTTCTTTTTGATTTTTTTAAAAAGACTTTGTTTTAAATAAGTGATTTCTTTTCTATGCCATTGAGTAAAATAAAACAAATATAATAAGTAGTGCTAAAATGTTGACACGTTTATGGATAGTAAGTCATCTTGTATTTAGCACTAAAAGCTGATGAGTAGACTTTCCTTTATCTGTAAAATCTAGAATTGGATTGTTTTAACTAAGGCAAGGCCAGGAGAAACCAATGCCCTGACTTACCTAGCTTCGATTCTGGGCGAGGGATAGAGAAGTCGAAATGCCGAAAGCGTGATATTTATAGGAGCGTTAATTTCAATAAATGGGTCATGATTAACTAAGTATATGGAACGTACTTTATCATATACTTGACACCAAATTTCAAGGTATGGAAACCCATTTCTATCCCAAGAAGGAAAATTGAATGTTGAGGCAAGGATATTTTTCTAACTTGTCCGACTTCATTGTTAATCAAGGGATAGTACTGTTTGAAATCGAAAAGTGGGGATAAGTATAAGATGTCCTCTTTTTCATATGAAAATCTATTCTTACACCCAGATAGTTGATTTGTCTACTATCGATAACCTGACTAATTTAAAATTATGTAATGTTGGTTCAAAGATACCAAGATCAGATAAGCATGAATTATCCAAAAACCACTTCGAACCAATGTAAGCGTTCGGATTAAAAACATCTCAAAGATGATGGAATTGAAGACGAAGGCCTTTAAAATGCAAGGGTAATTGCTACTAATCCTTATGGTGATTCCAAAATGAGTGTAGTAGAAATAGTGCCTTTAGTTTATTTATTTCATGAGCAACTTGTATGGACGATTGCTGGCATTGCATTGTTGGTTGGAAGGCAATGTTAGCATTCCTAGTGGTATTGCTAAAGAAAAGGTAAAACGTAGCCTCAAGCCTCACAATTGGAAATGAATAAAATATGGGATATACAATAGGGCTATGTGAGTCGCAGCAATTAGGATATGGTCATCCTTGATCTAGAGCGATATTATTTCTTTGGATGTATGCTTCGGGGCCCAATATGCTTGTTGATCACAACCGAGAGACGATCATTTTAACACCCCATATTTTCAGCAACGTAATTTAGGATATTTAATTAGCTAAAATAAATAAAATAATGTGATGACTAGGAGATTGAGATTTGTGATTAATAGGAGTAGCCATGCCACGATAAAAATTGAACTAAAAATAAAATAGTTAAGTATAATAGGTGAGGGAAAAATATGAAATTGAGCATTCTAATAGCCTAAACCCTTAACCATGTATCCTCACATTCAAATCATTTGCAAAAAATTAAACAAAGAGGTCGGCCACCATTAGAAGCAACTAGAGGAAGATAAAAGAATTAAGGGGAAGCTTAATCAACTCAAATCCATTCAAATCACAAATTCTTTAATCTCAAAGCTAAGGTGAATAATGACTACATCTCACTTTTCTAATTGTTTTCGGTTTTAAGGATAATCCGAATTTTCTTTGTAATGCTATGCCATGATTTTGAAGGATAAAATATTATATATGCTTGTTGATGATTGATGCTTGTATATATAGATTTTTTGATATGTTTTAATGTCAAAACCCTATTAATGATATCCACACGCCTTGCGATTTTAGATATAGATCAGAAATGATATTTTAGTGATAGGTTTCAATTTTCATAATTTTCCGAATTAACTTGGATTTTATATTAATTTTCTAGTGTAGAAAATAATTATTTGGGTTTAAATTACTTACGGCTAAATAATTAAAATTTTGGGTCTAAAATTAATATATGTTAGAAAACATATTAGAAATGATTTTTTTGGAATTTTTGTAGAATTTTCTTAAGTGTTTACATGAATATATAAAATTATTTAAGGTATGGGACATAGTTTTATGTATTTATGAAAGGAAAAGGGGCATTTTATAAATAAATTAAATTATTTATTTCTAAAATATTGGCAGCACTTTTAGAAAAGAAAATTAGCAAATTTTGAAAAACAAGGCAGTTTAGTTAAAAAGAAATTCTTTTTAAAGTAAAAATATGTTTTTACATGCTTTGCCACTTTCGGCACAAGGGTTCCGATCAAGTACTACTGCCTGCATACCATCAAATCCAATGCACATATTAACAATGACTAGGTACATAGTGAATTGGACTAAGGCAAAAGGCACTAGGTGACTAAAGGTTCTGAAGGGGTCGATGCATGTCTTTGCTTTTAAATGAATACGCACCTGCTTTGCTTTCGAAAGGTATGCTTTTGACTTACTTGGGGCACACAAATACCATGGATGCATTAAGTATTATCTTTAGGAGTAAGAAAGGCATATCATTACAAATTGTATCAAAGCTTGGTTAAATAAATACCTAAGCTTTTTTTGGGGTCAACTCATTATATATAAGGTTAGTAATACTCTAGAATTAGTTTAGTCTTTGAGAGCGTGTATTTGTAATTTTCATTCATATATATACTCAAGTAGCTTTGATACGTTTAATACCCTCTCCCTTAAGATTTATCTCATTTAAGTATTCAAAAGTGTTATCTTACTATGTCCAAGTAGTAATAATGAGCAATAGGACAATACGAGGTAGAGGAGTTAGTAGCGCCATGACCACTAATGGTCAAGCTCCGAATGCTGGAAGAGTTTGAATAGTTGAAGTGGCAGCACCAATGCAACCCCATGTGAACTGCGCAACTCTGTGCAAAGATTATACAAATCTGGGAGGAAATCATTTAAGGGAATAGAATCCATAGTCGAAGTCCAAGCTTGGCTTCACTCATTGAAAAGATTTTAAAGGGATTAGATATTTTTGATGAGCAGAAGTGATTCTTAGCAACCCAGCAGTTGTAGAATGGAGCGACGGATGGTAGGACTCCGTTACAGCTTATGTTTTGAAGGATGATTTTTCTTGGGCTAGATTTAAAGAGGTGTTTGAAGACCAATTCATGACCGCTGCAGGAAAGCCTCGTATGTACAGGAGTTGCTTGGATCTAAAGAAAGAAGAATTGTTGGTGGTCGAATATGAGACTATGTTTAATGAGCTATCACGGTTTGGGCCGGAGTTGATTGATACCCCGCTGAAGAAGAACGAGATGTTTGTGATGGGAATGAGGATAGATTTCCAAGCGAAGATGACTACCCATCTAAAGGGTTATTTTGTGGATCTGGTAGATATGGCTTTATAGTATGAAGCTCTTGAGAAAAAAAGCCAGTAGCAGCATCTAGTGGCTATAATAATAACCCAAACAAGAGGAAGTTTAATCCAAACTAAAGAAGCAGGGGAATGGAAAGTCAGGTGGAGATCAGGGAAATAAGTTTAAGGTTTATGTTTGTAATAAGCGTAATCAAAAGGGCTATATCGCTAAGTTCTATAAGAAATCTGGAGTTTAGCAGCAGCAGGCGGGACATTTTTCTCCATGGTTCAGAAGACACTTTGCTACAACTATTAGCAACAAGGACACGTGGTGCAGGATTGCCCGCTAATAAAGAAGGGTCAGTATGCCAAAGTGTATGCCATCAAGGACGAACCATCAACCTCGACAGATCTGGAAGGAAAGGGAGTTCTTGAAGGTACTTTAATTTTTAGTGGCGTTTTTTGTATTTTTTATATCAATGCTTCTCATAGTTTAATTTCTTTTGAATTTGTAGAAAAATTCAACTTTCCCTAAAATTTGTATAAACCCCTATTTATGTCTCTAACCCCTAAGTGGTACAACTAAACTGTGTATGATCTATAAGGATATGCAAATTACCTACCTTACACACTATGTCTTGTGACTTATTTGTCTGATTTAAAGGGGTTTGATGTTTTGCTTGGTATGGATTGGCTGTCAGTGAATGGAGCCCTTTTATATTATGTTTAAAGAACGATATTTTTAATAACTAAAATTGGGGATTTTGTTAAAGTATCATGTAAGGATCCCAGCAAGCTAATGAGTAGTTACCCTTATGCCTTAGAATCATCCCAAGAAGTGTTAGGGTCGATAGAAGTTGTTAAGGATTTTCCTAATGTATTTGAAGAAGTTAATTGTCTATCTCCACATCGGGAGATTGAGTTTCACGTTGACTTAATTCCTGGCATGAGACCCGTTATTCCACCCATTCGAAAAATGGCTCTGAGTTAGAAGAAGGAGTCGAGGGATCAAAATGATGATTTGTCGAAAAGATGGCTGATTAGACCGACTCATTCTAGTTGGGGAGCAATGTTGTTTTTTCCCAAAGTTATATGGATCATTAAGACATGTGTAGATTATCGTGAGTTAAACAAGTAGACAATTCAGAATAAGTATCCCTTAACCCACATAGATGACCTTTTGGCCAGCTTCACGGTGCTCGGGTGTACTCCCAAATGGACCTTGCTATAGGATTTCACCAGTTAAGGTAGCGAAGGATAGTATGCCCTTAACTACATTTAGAGGGCCAGACTTTTTCTTTGAGTGGTTGGTTATGCCTTTTAGGCTAACCAATGCACCCGCATATTTCATAGATCTTATGAATCTCGTTTTTTGGGATGTTCTCAATAAGTTTATGTTGGTCTTTATAGACGATACCCTTATCTACTCTAAGTCTGAGGAAGAACACAAGCACCATTTGGAAGTGGTGTTAGAAACGTTGAGGAAGCAAATTTTCTAAGTGCCACTTTTGGCAGTCAGAAGTAGGGTACCTAGGATAAGTGGTGTCGGGGGACGAAATTTCAGTTGATCTTGAAAAAGTAGCAGTTATTCACGATTATAAGACACCGTAGACTCCTACTAAGGTTGAAGTTTGTTAGGCCTGGCCGGATTTTATAGGAGATTCAGTTAGGACTACTCCAATATCGCCTCGCACTTAACCAAGTTGATAAAGAAGGATGGGAAGTTTTCTTGGACTCAAAAGTGTGAGAAAGCATTCATGGGTTTGAAGAAGAGGTTGACTAGCACTCTAGTTTTAGCTATTCTAGATTTAAGTGGAGGATTGACTGTATATACTGATGCGAGTGGCGTAGGGTTAGGTGCAGTTTTGATGCAGATTGGAAAGGAGGTTGCTTATGCTAACATGTAGCTGAAAACACACGAAACGAATTGTGAAACACATGAGTAGAGTTTTTAATTGTTGTGTTTGCACTGAAGATGTGGAGGCATTACTTATTGGGTGAGAAGTTCGAGCTCTTCACAGATCACAAGTCCCCGATTTATCTTTGAACGAAAAAGGATCTGAACTTGCGACGGCAGTAATGGTTGAAATTTATGATGGCATATGACTTAGATATTTTATATATACCAGGAAATAAAATGTGGTAATAGATGCTTTAAGCATGAATGTGATCCTCACCTCTATACTCACACTAGCCAAGGACACTAAAGAGTAATGCCATTAACAAGCACGAAGAATAAGGTTGTTCAGAAGCGACCATCTGTGTAATTGCTTTGTGCAAGTATCGATATATCAGGTAGTATGGCACACATTTCATTTCAAGTGGAAGTCTGAAATACCGATACAAACTCAAAAATACTACACAGTGGCTATGTGATCTTTGGAGAACAAATATAAAATAAACATAACATAAATCAATCACAGATATTCATACCACTAAGGCTGAAATAGATATGAATATAGCATATGTAAGTGTACTTCAAAGTAGTGGTCATGTAAGATCCACTACATCACAAAAGAATAGATACAAGTGCTAGGCAAAATAATAAGTATACATCAAGTAGTCTCTATCTCGAATGTATAAAAACAAAAACTACTAAGCTGAAGTAGTTAGCCAAAATTCAGGTGACGGACCCTGATAAGAAGTCAAGTAGAAGCACCTGAAATACCTCGGTCTCACCCGAGTATTATTTTAGAAGAAAATAATAAACGGAACAGTCAAGCTATAAATATCATATAAAATGAGATAGGATAAGAGATATGACAAAAATGTATGATAATAATAATGTCATACTGTGACAAGTATACATCAGATAACAACAAAAATCATACAATATCTCAAATATTCTCAAACACCAAAAAGAATGTCATGTTCTTTAAATTATTCACTGAAACAAAAATATTGATAGAGCTTATCAATGTAAACCACAAAAATAGGTAAAACACAAATTCTAGAAATCATCGACTAGAAATCCAGAAATCACAAAGGGGGAGGCCTATTACAAACGGGAGCATGAAAACTCACCAACACGTGCATCACAAACGAGATGCTATCCCATGAACCGAACATCGACGCACCTAAACAGATACGCCCTATGCACAGTCGAACCTCGACGCACCTAAAAAGATACGTCACATGTTAAGTATAACATCGACGCACCTAAAAAGATACGCCCCATGCAAAGTCTAACATCGACGCACCTAGAAGGATAAGCCCCATGAAAAATCTAACATCGGCGCACCTAAAAAGATACGTCCCATGCAAAGTCGAACTTCGAGCACCTAAAAGATACGCCCCATGCATAGACGAACATTGATGCACCTAAAAAGATACGCCCCATGCTCTGATTTATCGAGCCGATTTCTCCACAAACGGTCAAAAGACCATGGGTCGCTAGCCCATAAAAATGAGCCGAAGTTCCATAAAATGAGATACAGTCCCCTACGTGGACAAAGAGACATCGCACATCGCTATTCTAAATCACAAAAATGATCATCGATAAGTGTAAATTACACTAAGCTAGTAATTAAATGAGTTTAGCTTCATGTCCCATAACCACTGACTTAACTTAAATATTTACGGACAGATTGTAGATTTCCACTCAAAAATTATCATGAGAGTGTTAATACCCTAGGTATTGATTTTGATGACAACAACCACATAAATATTACTACTAACGTATCTTTGAATCATGCAGTCATATCAGATATATTATGGAGACATTTACAGTGATAAACAAGAAAACAGTGGAAGCAAATGAATTATAGAAGAAGGTCAATCAGAGCAATTGAAGGAAAAAACCCAACTAGAGAAGAATGATGAAGGATAAAGGTGTTTGAAGTGATGAGGAGTTGGTTGAACCTTATAATATCTTGTTAAAGATCTCATGGCAATTATACTTGAAGATCATCAATCATTGACCTCAACCGATTCACAAAAATCCACAAATATAAGGTAATTTGAAATGCTGAAAATTTGCAACACTTATTAGTGTTGCTGTTCATTTTTCAACACATCCATGTCGACATGGTGGGTAGGGGAATGTCGACATACTAGCAGTTTTTCAGAATTTTAAATTTTAAATGAAGAGACATTTCCCTCCACCTCTTCCCCAAAAGACACATCTCTTCAACCACTATATAAAGGCCTCTGAAAATGAATTTTAACATCAAGAATTCTTATTTTCTCTTACTCCTTCTTCTCCAAACATTTGCAAAAGAAATCCATTGCATACTCTTTCAATCTCCTTGCAAATCGATACTATTTAACTCCAATTCTTCACTGATTTGCAGACCACACAATATCAGAGAGTTGTGCTTGAATTCACATCATTCTCTCTTTGATTTCATCCTATTCCTCAAAGAATTCAAAGATATATTGCCATTTGAGGTCTATAGGATCATTTACCGAATCTGCAAGAATCTGTATTGAAGATACAACCACTTGCCATAGTTTGTTGTTAGTGATAAAGAGAAGGTGTTCTTGTAGCCTGTAAAATCAAGAGGTTGTGTCTTGTAGCCCGTGAAACCAAGATCGTAAAGGTGTTCTTGCCACCCATGGAAAGAAAGCGATTATAGTGGAATTCTGCACGATAGAGTGCAGGACTGGATGTAGGATTGGTTAATCCAAACCAGTATAAAAATCCGGCTGTTATTTACATTACTGCATTTTACTTTATTACTTACTTATTCTCTGATTACTTCTTTCTGTTTGCAATTTGAGTAAATATAGTTTTATATTCATAAGTAAGTAGTTAATACACAATTCACCATTTCTAGTGTTTGAATAACCTTAAGATCCAACATTGTGTTATAGCCACCCTAGTTTTTAACATTTGGTATCAGAGCATTGGTTTCAAAAATTCATAACTTGGTTTTTGAAAAGTATAAATGGCTAATGACACTAGTAACACATTTTTTAACACTTTTGTAGAAGGGCAATCTACCAGTAGACCCCCTCTATTTGATGGTAGCAGTTATGCTTATTGGGCTTGTAGGATGAAATGTTATTTGCAATCTAATGATTTGGATATTTGGAACATTACCCAAATAGAGTATATAGAGCCTCAAACTGAATATTTAAAATGGACACTAGGCCAAAAGACACAAGCACTTAATAACTCTAAGGCCATGAACATTTTATTTTGCTCCTTAGATAGAAATGAATTTAATGGAATGTCTATTTGTAATTTTGCATATGAAATTTGGAGAACTCTGCAAGTCACACATGAAAGCACCAACAAAAGAAAAACAAACAAAGATATCTATGCTAACTAACCAATTTCAAATCTTTCAAATGAAACCAAATGATTCTATTTCTGATATGTATTCTAGGTTTCAAGATATAGTATATGCCTTAATATCATTAGGAAAGAAAATTACTGAAGAAGACCGAGTCAGAAAGATCCTGAAATCACTTCCTAGTGAATGGGATCAGAAGACTCTGGCAATTGAAGAAGCCAATGATATTAGTATTATGAAAATAGAAGATTTAATTGGTAACCTAATGTCTTATTAAGTAAAGTTGCAGATTAGAAAAGAGAATCAGGCAATTGAAAAGAAATGACTAGCACTCAATGCTATGATCGACAAAGATGAACCAGTTGATGATGCTATTGATGATGATATCGAGTTTATGTCCAAGAAGTTCACAAAATTCTTGAAGTATTGGATAACAAACAAACTTCAAAAAACTAACAACAATAATTCTAGAAATGGAAATGTTGTCAAGTGTTTCGAATGTGATAAACCTGGTCATTTGAAGAGAGACTGTCCCAAACTGATGAAATCAAAGTAAAAAACTTTCAATAAGGAGAGGAAACAGGTATTCAATGCAAAATGGGATGATTCAGATACATCATCAAGTGATAGTGATTTAGAAACAGAAAATGCCAACACGTGCTTTATGGCAAAGGATGACCAGGTATAGAATTTTAATAAAGAAATTACTAATGTTCTGAATGATATAAATCAGGGATATAAAATACTTAGGAAAGAGTACAACAATAGTTTGGCAGAGATAGATAGATTAAAAATATTTAACGAAAGGTTAACTAAAGAAAAACAATGTCTAAAAGATGAAATTGAAAGACTTATTGGGTATAATGATGAAAAGGATTTAACACTTGGAAGTTTTGGAAAACTAAAAAGTGAAAATGAATCCTTAAAATCAGAAAATCCTTCAATGAAGTCACAGATCACTTATCTGAATGACAAAATAACATCTTTAGACAATGTTATTCTTAACCATAATACAGATTTTGACAAAATGAAAAATGATATTGATAAATTTAACAAAGGGAAGGGTAGTCTAGAAAATTATTATCTGCATCTAAACACACTAGGAATAAACATGGACTTGGATACATCCCTATGGCTAAATCAAAGAAAAATAGTATTCTAAATACTAAGTTTGTTAAGGCTATCAAGTTCAAACCAAAACCTAGGAAATTAAAGTTAAAACCTCCAAATAGGTTCATTAATTTGTGGGTTCCAAAAAGTTTGGATGATTTACTGAAAAAGAAAAATATATTGATAATTTTGTTAATAAGGTTCATTCATCTAATGATCATATTTTGAGAGGATATTCAAACTCTTTATGGATTTGGCATCCCAAAACTTAACTCCATGGACCCCAGAATAATAAGGTACCAGTGTGCATATTTTATAATTTTTCAGGTACCAAACAATGTATATCAGATAGCAGATGCTCAAAGCATATGACAAGAAATCTATTGTACACTGAATAAATACGAAAAGGATTTGTTATTGGCATCAGCAAAGTCGGTAACTCTAACACTCATCTTATTATTTGATAAGTTTATTTCATGTTTTGAATTGATTTGGTTTCCCCTCAAGTGTTTTATTTATAAGCATTTATCTCTATATATAAACTCTACATATTGTCTAGCAGTGATTTAAGCGACTCTTTTTCGCCCTTTTTTATAGATGACAAAGGGGGCGAAAAGGTATAAATATACTAGGCAAAATGATAGGGGGAGTGCATAGAGTTAGAGGGAGTCAAATATAAAAGTATTATATTTTATCTCTCAAATATTTATGTGGTTGTCATCATCAAAAAATGGGAGATTGTTAGTACCCTAGGCATTGATTTTGATGATGACAACCACATAAATATTACTACTAACGTATCTTCGAGTCATGTAGTCATATCAGATATATTATGGAGATATTTACAGAGATAAACAAGAAAATAGTGGAAGCAAATGAATTATAGAAGGAGGTCAATCAGAGCAATTGAAGAACAAAATCCAATTAGAGAAGAATGATGAAGGATAAAGGTGTTTGAAGTGATGAGGAGTTGGTTGAATCTTAGAATATCTTGTTAAAGATCTCATGGCAATTATACTTGAAGATCATCAACCATTGACCTCAACCGATTCACAAAAATCCACAAATATAAGGTAATTTGAAATCTGAAAATTTGCAACACTTATTAGTGTTGCTGTTCATTTTGCAACACATCCATGTCGACATGGTGGGTAGGGGAATGTCGACATACTAGCAGTTTTTCAGAATTTCAAATTTTAAATGAAGAGACATTTTCCTCCACCTCTTCACCAAAAGACACGTCTCTTCGACCACTATATAAAGGCCTCTGGAAACGAATTTTGACATCAAGAATTCTTATTTTCTCTTACTCCTTTTTCTCCAAACATTTGCAAAAGAAATCCATTGCATACAATTTCAATCTCCTTGCAAATCGATACTATTTCACTCCAATTCTTCACTGATTTGCAAACCACACAATATCAGAGAGTTGTACTTGAATTCACATCATTCTCACTCTGATTTCATCCTATTCCTCAAAGAATTCAAAGATATATTGCTATTAGAGGTCTATAGGATCATTGTGCCGAATCTGCAAGAATCTGTATTGAAGATACAACCACTTGCCATAGTTTGTTGTTGGTGATAAAGAGAAGGTGTTCTTGTAGCCTGTAAAATCAAGAGGGCGTGTCTTATAGCCCGTGAAACCAAGATTGTAAAGGTGTTCTTGCCACCCGTGGAAAGCAAGCGATTATAGTGGAATTCTGCACGATAGAGTGCGGAATTGGATGTAGGATTGGTTAATCCAAACCAGTATAAAAACCCGGGTGTTATTTACATTACTACATTTTACTTTATTACTTATTCTCTGATTACTTCTTTATGTTTGCAATTTGAGTAAATACAGTTTTATATTCATAAGTAAGTAGTTAATACACAATTCACCACTTCTAGTGTCTGAATAGCCTTAAGATCCAACATTGTGTTATAGCCACCCCAGTTTTCAACAGGGAGTTCAATCGAACAAGTCCAAGAATTAACCGACGAAGAAAACGCAAGCATTTCATACCACTTGTTTTGCTAAGCCTATTGATTAGATTTCTCATGTGAATGAGGTAAAGGTTTGTATATACTAGTAGATTGGAAAACGGTTTTTAAAGCGAGGTTAATATTGAAAGTAAATTTTGAAATTGTTTTGATGAAAGAGTTTTGATATTTGCTACTAGTATAGAAATCTTTGTATTTTAAAGTGACTAACCATAGTAACGATTGTAAAAACAATCAATCACCAAAAATGCACATAAGATAACGTGAATTAAATCCATAAAAATCGATATCAAATCCATCAAATGGATATTCCTAAAAATCAAGAAAAGAAGTCATCAAAGTCGATAACAAATGATAACAACTAACCGAATCAACAAAGGTCAATTAAAATTGGAAATTCACTCAAAAATATCTAAAATAGGCAAAATTGACAATTCCAGACGTCTAGTAGGTATTTCCAGACGTCTGGTAGGTATTTCCAAACGTTTGGCCCTAGGTTCTAGAAAATATATCCTTTTCTCCTTTCTCTTTTTAATTCCAGAACCATTTCAAATGTATGAAATTTTCAACCAGACGTCTGAATTTGGTTTCAAACGTTTTGATTTTGTTTCAGACGTTTGGATTTTGTCTCTTCCCTTTTTTTCTATTTCTGGAACCATTTCAGACCTCTGGAATTTTCAACCAGACGTCTGAATTTGGATTCAGACGTTTGAATTTTGTTTCAGACGTCTGAATTTTTTTGCTAGGCAACAAGAACATCATAGCCCAAAAAGGGTAAATCCAAACCAAAATGCGATCCAACGAGCGATGGATGCTAGGGATTTACGCCAATCGACAACCCAGCCCTCTATGCTCTTTGATACACCACCAAAAACATCTCCAAACATCAAAGATACATCTTTAAAGATTTTAACTTCAAAACACCAAAACTGAAAAATTCACCAAACCAATTCAAATCAAAAGCAATTGAACATGAGTAGATGTTAGGAATTCATACCTAACAACAATGAAAGCTATAGATGTGAATGTGAGTTCAAAAAACTCATCTTTAAACCCAAAAACAACAAATGAGAAGCTCTAAAACAAGTAAAGATTGATTTCTCTTCAACAACACCTCAAGAATCTTCAATCTATGATCAAATGAAATGAATTTCCTAAGTTAGGTTATAGGAATTTCTAAGAATTGAAGAGAGATTGAAGAGGATGCTTACTTAAACTTCTCATTGATTTTAGAGCAATAACTTGAATTTCCTAGCAAAACTATGGTTTAGGAATTTTTATTTCCTATCACTTCCCTCATTTTTCTTTCTAGGGCTTGAGAGTTTTAGGAAATGAAAATGAATGAAGAGGGGAGGAGTGGAGTGGGAGTTATTAGTAAAGGAGTTAGGTTCTCTCAATGGCTGAAACCCAAACCCAAAGCCCCAAATAAAAAATATCAAAATTCTAGTCAACTCCAAACATATCAATGTTTATACTCGAAAAGATCGCAAATGCCATTTTGGACTCAATGGAAGTAGTCTCGAGTCCTGATTCGACAGTTTGCAAAAAGTAGCATTGCAGACTTTAATCCGACTAACGATGCTATATTTAAATAAAATATTTTAATATACAATCATAAAATTTGTAGGTTGTTACAAGGAATGAAATTTTAGTCTCTTAGAGGTCACTCTGACTCTTCTCGAATAGGATTGTAAGAAAAAAAAGGGAAGATAGTCTTTTGGGTGAATTCATGCATGGAGTTGAAGAGGGCCGAAGTTTGGATTTTAAGATTGATAGCCATGGTACTCTTAGGATAAATGGAAGGTATGGTTCCCAGATGTAGGGGTCTTAGATAGGAAGTTTTGACAGAATACCATAAGTCTATGTTGAGTATCCACCCTGGAGTTAATAATATGTGCCAGGATACGAAACGAGAATTTTGGTGGCTCAGAATGAAGAGGGATATCTCTATCTATGCAAGCCAATGTGCAAACTACCAACAAATCAAGGGTGATCATCAAAGAACTGTAGGAACTACTACACCCACTAGAGATCCCAAATTGGAAATGGGAACTGATATTGATGGATTACCCAAGTCAAGGAAAGGAAATGAAGGTGAGTGTGTCATTGTGGATCGGCTAACTAAGAGTACTCATTTTATTCTAGTCAAGCTGATGAGGACTACATATTCATTGGCAAAGATTTATATGAGGGATATCGTTGGACTGTACGAGATCCCCAATGGTATTGAAAGTCATCGTGATCCTATCTTTACCACCCAGTTTTGGGAAGCATTATAAGCAGCTTTGGAAACAAAGCTAAGTCCGAGCACTGCCTACAACCTTCAAACCGATGGTCAAACAGAAAGGGTGAACCGGATCTTGGAAGATCTTTTGAGAGCATGCATATTGGATTTCAAAGGATCATAAGAGGATCATCTTCACTTAGTGGAATTTTCATATAATAACAGTTATCAGGTAAGTATTGGCATGACACCCTATGAAGCTCTTTATGGAAGGCCATGTAAATCGCCATCATATTGGGTCGAAACTGGAGATTGATTGGTGCTTGGACCCGATAAGATTCAATAGGTGGGGAAGAAGGTTGCTATGATCAAAAGGAGGATGAAGAAAGCTCAAGTTCGATAGAACCGCTATGCCGATCGAAGAAGTAGGGATTTAGAATTTTCAGTTGAATATTTTGTGTTTGTAAAGATTTCTCCGGTAAGAGGAGTTATACGGTTTGGAAGAACAGGGAAGTTGGCATCTAGATATGTTGGGCCTTTTCAAATTCTTAAGAGGATTGTACCGCTTGCCTATCGAGAGTGGTTATCTAAAGACTTATCAAGAGTTCACAATGTTTTTCATGTACCACATTTAAGAAAATATGTGCATGATCCGTCGCTTGTTATTGAGCCGATTATTCAAGAAGATTTAGAAGTGGAACCGAACTTGACCATAATAAGGAAACCAGTTCGCATTGTTGAACGAGATGTGAAAAAGTTGCAGAAAAAATTCATGAGATTGGTTAAAGTTCAATAGAGTGAAGATTCTAGAGGTTGCACTTGGGAAACAGAGGATAGCATGAGAGAAGCTTATCCCGAGTTGTTGGTAGATTAATAGTTTGCATAGTATGTGGATAGTTACTCACCACTAGGGGTGTAGTCACTTAGTATGTATTTCTCTTGCATGTATTGATTAGTATATGATATATATCCTCTTGAGTTACCTTTTTGTGTGTTAAGTTTCGGGATGAAATTATTCTAAGGGAGGAAGAATGTTATTACGCTTAATTTAGTCACTTTAAATGATTTTATAATGGGTTTTAAAACTCAAATAAAATTTGGATAAAATGTCTCGAGTGGGTATTTTACAAATATAAAATGTAAGTTAAAAAATGGTTTGAGTATATGGAGGTTAGCGTTAAAAATTTAACTAAGAATAAGAAAAAACTTGAACTTTTCTACTTTTGGTCGGTTAGGGATACAACTGTAAAATGTTCATGTTTGTTATAATTAATCGATGAATTCAATGAATTATGTGGAATAGTTTTGGTATTATTAGACTTACGATTGCACGTATCTATATTTATCAATCCTAAGAGTTCGTGGTATTATTAGTCTTACGATTGCATACATCTATATGTATTCAACTTAAGAGCTCATCAATTCTTATGTCACTCCCAATGAATATGTGATTTATCCCTAATTGTTTAAGATATAATTCACTAGTACCAAACGATTCATATTATATAATCAAAGAATTATTTCTCAAAACTGTGGCTTAGTCTACAATTCCAAAAGAATTGCAAATAATTTCAGAAGCTTATGTATTTTCTAATGCACCACTTTTGTTACGAAATAAAATACCACTAATATATTACTATTTTATAATGAATATACATAATATTCACACTGAAACAAACTATGTCTATCTTTCGGTCAATAATAAAAAACACTTATTATTTCATAAGTAATGTTTGGTATGTTCTATGAAAATAATTTTCATTACCTAATGTGACTAGTAAGTGTTATATGACATGCTATCACTATTTCAGCCATTACTATAATAGTCTACAAAATATGGAGTTCTATTCAAAAACTTAATGGGTTGTTTATTCTATCTATTGCAACAAGTTAATAGTCAAGAATTTTCAGATCAAATATCTTGAAATTAAATGAATAAATATCACATAAACAATTTTTTGTTCGAAAATACATCTTGGAATAGAAGTTGTATTTTTTATTACAATGTCAAGTGTCTGTTATTGTCTTACTGTTCTCATTTCTGATTTTTCTTTATAAAGAAAAAGTGATCATTCACTCTCTTCATTCCAATTATGCCTTATGTTACATCAACTCTCATACATTCGATTTTCTTTCCAAATAATTGAACCATTTAAAGAAAATTCTTACTATCATATCATAACAAACAGCTTATAAAAGTGCATTTGGTTATCCTTTAACTTTATGGATATCAAATAAATTACACTTTACACAAGCTGATCAAACTTACATTTCAGCGATCGAATTCTTATACTATCTTGTAACTATTGGTCTATTGTTACATTTAACACAAAAGTTTATATTTATAATCGATCATATTGAATAAACGATCTCATACTATGATTTACTTGCTTATTTCTAATGAACTAATTTCATTGAGGTTTCACATATGAGTAGTGACCATTTACCATATAATATTTATATGTAATTGAAAATGGATCAAATATTCATATCCTTCGTATTGGGTTTAGAGTTTGAAACTCGCATGACGACAATACATATTCTCGGGCTAGTAGACATATAAGTGACCAAGTTCTGAATGTACTAAGTAGTTGTATAATTGGGCGCTTTCATGGGTTAATATGCAAAATTTATTGGTAAGCATAGTTTATATTTCTATTTGTCAATGCTAATTCAGTTCATTTGTATATTTTAATTGATAAACATCATATCAATTATATTTAGTTAATAAATTTATCGATGTAAATTAGTTTAATTTATACATAGTAGATGTTCTTACAGTATTAGAAAGTTAAATATTACCATTTCATTTTTCTAATAAAGTTCCCACCGGACATGTATGCTTCTTAAAACAATACAAGAAATATAGAAATCTTTCGATTTCTCTAATGGGTATTTGGACTCGCTTGCTTTAGGATTCTGAATTTGAGTTTTCTCAACTAATTATATACCGCAAGCGATGGACAAAACTTTTTCAGTTGCATCATATACAACTCCTAACTCGTTGTCTTTGACCTAATCTCATTTCGACCTTAACTGAAAAAAATTTGCACCTTAATGGACCCGATTTTTGACTAAATCGAAAACCTAAGTACATTAGGCTATAGAATGTTGGTGTTGGTAAGCTATAATAAATACAAATATATCGGGAGGTGTCTATATGAATTCATAGAAGAATATAAAATATAATAAAACATATATAAATATATATATATATATATATATATGGAAATGGGCAAGGAGTTTATTAAGGCATTTCATCCCGTAGCGTTGGCCCAAACTGACCCATTACAATATCCTTACAAACCAATATTCCACTGACAACAAAGTAAGCACATTCCAAAAATAACACGACTTCTTCTCCTTCCTCGTTCAAGCTTGCGAAATCATGGTGGCTGATACAAATAGCTCGCACTTGGGTTTCCTGCCAATGGAGAGCTCAGATCCACTCTTGTAGTTCGAACTACATCTCGTTTCATCTTGGTAAGGGAGTAGTTATTAATTCTCCTTTGTACTAGTTGCATGTCTCCTTTTGCAAGCTTACTAACCTCATGATGACTATTTTTTCTTTTGAAACATGCATCGGTTCCTTTCTTTCCAAATGCTCCAAGCAGCTACAGTTATGGCGATTTTGTTCAGTTTGTCTTCCAAATCTATACTGTGACCTCGCTGAGTCAGGCTGGTGATATCTTCTTCTAAGTTATTTGACTTGGCTGGAGAATTAATCATATTTTTACATGAGTTCCACACCAGTTTCAAAAAATTACAGTCGAAGAACAAATGCTTATGTGATTCGGCAACCTGATTGCACAAGACACAATCAGTATTATTTATCACTCCCCATTTTGATAACATATCTCTGGTAAGTAGTCTTCTCAATACAGCTTTGTAGGCAGTGAAGGCCATCTTCGGCTTATTGACATGATCCCATATAATTTTGCTCCATAGAACTTTACTGTCTCTTTGTCTGACCCCGTTCCATGTAGACTTTGTAGTAAATTCATTTCCAGTATATTTCCACACCCAAATGTCATTCTCTATCCCACTGAATATTGGCATAAATTGAATTATTTGCTTTTTAACTTGATTTAATGGTAGTGAAGAGCAGTTCCAAGCAGAATTGTTGATCACATCTTGCACACATCTATCTGGGCATCCGAAATCGGAGAATGTATTAAGGCCCAAAATATTAATAAGGGATTCACCTTGACTCAAGGGATCTCTCCACAAGTTAGTATCCCTCTCTGTAGCTATTTCATGAGTTCAACATGAGGCTTGTGTACTTCTTGCTTTCAGAACTGCTTTCCAATTAGCTGATGCATTATTATCTATAGACATTTGCCAAAAATTGCCTTTAATGTTCCTTTATCTCATCCATCTACCCCATAGAGCCTTGCCATTGATTATTCTCCAAGCTGTTTTAGGGTGTAAACTATTCTCATGTCTTTAAGTCTTCTAAGGCTCACACCTTCTTCATCTTTGGGTCTGCATAATTTTTTAAATTTGATCTTATGAATACCACCATTCCATATGAAGTCTGCATAGATTTTTTAATTTTTTGTATTGAAGCATCAGGCAATTGAAAAGTATGCAGCCAGAAACTAACTTTAGAATGTGTAACAATATGAACCAATTCAATTCGAACGGCAACAGATGGGAGTTTGGAGCTCCAACCCTGTGGTCTATCTCTAATGGAAGATATCAAAACTGCATATTCTCTGCCAGTGATCTTATTGGAGGAGAGAGGAACACCTAAATATTTTACAAGAAGGATACCTTCTTTCACATTTAAGAGATCAAACTCCTCTGCTTTTCTATTACATGCTTTGTTAAAACATATGTAAATATATACTAACTAAGGCTACTACCTTGAAACTAATATTATTCATTGGATATCTAGTTGCCTTGTCGGTGTAAACCATAAATGAGAAGACGTATCCACTTACCGTTTCCATCTTGTACCAGTATCATGTCCCTCTAAATCTTTCATGTTGGCTGTAATGGGGAGGGGTTAGAACAACATTGTTGTGACTGGTAGATTACAAACTTCATCCGTTACACTAGTTTATGCCAATTGATTTCCATTTAAGTGTTAGGTCAACTATTTATGGATTAGTCACAAACACCCAATTATATTTGAAAGCACTAATATCCAATCATTGATCACAGATAGTATATGATGTAGAGATTATAATATAAAGAATAATCAAATTAAAATGAAAGCAAGTAAAGAGACAAGATTTATAGTGGTTCAGCTAACTCCAACTTACGTCCACTCCAGAATAATCCTCTCTATTATACTGAAATTTGATTACAGTTACAATCCAAAATTCCAGAAGAAAAATGGTAGAGTATCCCTTAGCTAGAAGATAAAGGAAGCAAGATGAAGGTCCATTTTCTGAAGCCCTACCTGCTATATTTATAGGTGAAACTTCGGCTACTTGGTCCTCTCACCTACATGGGCCCACCATAATGATCGGCTAGCCTAACTCATTATGCCATCCATATCATCATGCCGACCCTTCTTAGTATACCGACCCCATTGTTTCTATATCCCATGCCGACCACACTATTTTCACTTGTTATGATGATCGTATATGCATGAACATATTGTGCCGACCCGATCCCTAATACGTCGACCCGACACTAGGGAACATATCATGCCAAGTAGATCCCTACCATGCCGACCAGACAGTAGGGAACATATCATGCCGACCCGATCCCTACCATGAATACTCGACACTGAGGAACATATCATGCCGATCCAATCCCTACCATGCCGACTCGATTGGTTTTCACATCATGCTGATCTTAGGTTACTATGCTAATCCCTCGCTATGGTGAACCCTCCAAGATGTCGCAAGCCGATCCCTTCACATGCTCGTGTACGTTTTCTATCCACTCGGCTGAACATGCCGATCCATTTCACCTTGAGACATGTCGATCCCTTTCTATGCCGAGCCCGATCATGTCGATCCCTTCACATGCTCGTGTACGTTTTCTATCCACTCGGCTTAACATGCCGATCCCTTTCACATTGAGTCATGCTGATCCCTTCCTATGCCGAGCCCAATCATGCCATCCCTTCAACATAACACACCGATCCCTTCCACCTGCTAGGCCGTTGAAGTACATCGACCCCTTTAGTTTGGGAATGTCGACCCCTTCCATTGTGTCATACCGATCCTTAACTTATCCAAGCTAAAGTAGATATTTCAAGCATCCTGAATTGTCTTCCTATTAACTCTATTTAATCTGGGTTTTACTTAACTATCCAAGCTCTATTTCTAGGTCCTACAACCATCGTTCTGCAATTGTTGGCCTTGATAATTGTGAAATCAAATCCACCTGTATACTGCCTTGGCAAAAGGCAGGTTAACATTTTTCCCCAAAACATGCTTCGCGATAGGAAGGCGTGTTTTGTGTTGCTATAAATCGAAAATCTGAAGCTCATAATCCATTGGTCTCCATATTATCCGATCCAGAATCCAATCCATTGCTAATCCGATTTCCTGATCTCTCCGGATCATTAGAGAAACCATTGACTGTTCTGAGTCGATGTCCAATTCTGAATCATTTCAAACCCATTAACCAAATCCACGATTTCTCCGGATTATTTTATCTAAATCGGGGACCACTCCAGGCCCTTATCCAAATCTATAAACTAAATCCACAATCTTTCAACATCTTTTTATCCAAATTCGAGACCGGTCCGAGTCCATATCTATCCAGATGATTTTATCCAAATCTGGGACCGCTCTGAGCCCATATCCTAATCCATAGACAAAATCCAAGATCTCTCTAGATCGTTTTATCCAAATTCAAGACCTCTCAAGGTCCATATTGATCTCTTTGTATCGTTTTATCCAAATTCGAGACCTCTCTGGGTCTATATCCAAATCCATAGACCTCTCCGGGTTGTTTTATTGAAATCCGGGACCACTCTAGGTCCATATAAAATCCATAGACCAAATCCACTATCTCTCCGAATCGTTTTATCCAAATCCAAGACCGCTCCGGGTCCATATCCTAATCCATAGACCAAATCCACAATCTCTTCGAATCATTTTATCCAAATCCAAGACCTCTCGGGTCTATATCCAAATCCACAGACCTCTCCGGGTCGTTTTATCCAAATCCAGGAACACTCCGGGTCCATATCCAAATCTATAGACTTCTCCGGGTCGTTAACCTAATCCAAATCCTTGATCCTGCCTAATCCTTATCGAGCAAAATCCATACTCAATGACCTTGATCTCTCTGGATCCTTGCCGAGCATAATCCATACTCGATGAACTGTTGGGTTTTATTCTCCAGCCCCGACTCTTCGGTCGAGGTCTTAATCCATGGGGTATCCTTCTCCGACCTTGGTCCCCAATCGAGGACTTAATCCATGGGGTATCCTTCTCCAGTCTCGACGCCAAGTCAAGGACTTGATCCATGCACGAGTCCATCCTATCGTTGTTCGGCGAAGGACTCCCGCATTGCGTTTATTGCCCCATCTCTTCGGTTAAGGCTACAACTGCTACCTGTATTATTTATTACATTGATCCAGACTTAAGAATCCCTAAGTTCATAAAATACAATTTTGTACAAGAAATAAACCAATGTTTAAAGAAAATAAGAAAAAGAAAAATTTCACAAACCCGAGCACTATGGTTCATCATCATTTCGGTGCATGCCTAGGAACTGTCCTCGATCCCGTACATGTGTAAGAGACTTAGCCGTATTACTGTGGAGTTTATTACTTATTCCTTGTCACTCGATCAATTGATGACAAGTTGGCGATGATGCCTTATCGTAGTACCATTTTCATTCAAGGTGGACGGTGGCTGCTTCTGTTCCACCGTTGCAGCCCGAGTGCTGATGTACTGTTGTAATTGACAATTCCTCAAGTGTTCCTCAATGATATCCTTTAAATTCCTGTGGTCGTTTGTATTGTACCCATCTAGCTCATGAAGTACGCAATGCTTCCCTGATGCCCGCTCACGTTCGGAGGGTTCCCTTCTTGCCGACCTTCGATATTGAAGGCGTCCTCGAGTATCCAAGTAAACCCTTTCTAAAGATTCGATCAAATCCATATAAGAAGAGAATTTTGGTTCTATCCATTGCCTTTTTGACTCACCGGTGCCATCATTAACAATCCATTTTCCTTTATAATTCTTTATTCCATCTCCTAATGATCTCCACCTTGCATAGCATTCACCTTCGGTTTATTTGCTTGTACGTCCTCCTATTATAGAAACCTTTTTGCTCCATGACAAAATTCCTCGAGATCTATAGGCATGTCCCGTATCAATGAATACTTGAACTTCGTACCATCAGCAATTCCAGATACAGCTACCTTCAAAACCAAAGTTGGGTCTAGATGATCCATTGATGCCGTCGTGGCATTAAACCTTGTTAAGAAAACTTCTTAGGGAATCTCCGATCCCCTGTTTTAGTGTTTCCAAACTCATCACATTTTTTGGTCTCGAGATGTGAATTCTAAATTGCCTCATAAACCCTTCGATCAATCCCGCTCATGTGCTAATGGAGCCACTTTCTAATTTCCTAAACCATAGCGTAGCTATATCCGTTAAGTATAATGGGAAGCATCGTGCCATGACTTCCTTCGTGCCCACAGTACCACCATGTGTCTCATGCATCTCGTTAGATGAATAACAGGATCCGTTTTTCCATCATACGTCTCAAGCATTGACAGTTTAAACTTTGATGGATTCCTAGCTAGCCTGATATTAGTAGCGAAGGGAGTCATATTGATATCCTTGAGATCCCCATCAGCCCACCACGCATGCTCGCCTTATCATCTCATCAAACCTGGCGTTGTCTTCCATCAGCAGTTTCCTATCACCATGCCCAAGCTGCCCCTCGAGTCGACGAGGAAATTCCACGACATACTCCTCCAGTTGATCATCCAAATTTCAATTGACACCTAGCTCCGCAGAATTGATCGCAGGTCCTCCAGCATCACGATCAACCAGACCCAAAGGCATTCCCCCCAGCCCTTGGGGATCGGTACTGCCCCTCTACATGGATTGATGCCGACCACTCTAGGTTGGTGGGGGGTTGCCGCCAGCTATTCCGCGCCATTCCTTTGCCTATGAGTTCCATCCCTGTGTTCTTGGTTCTGGTTTCCAGCGGTTCCTGCAACCTCGACTCCTTGGCCCACAACTCCAATAGCTCCTATTGCTCCAACTTCTTGGTTTTGCATTCTCGCCACTCTAACGGGTCTAGCCTATCCAATTTGTCAGAGTTGATTTTGCATCAACTCCTTTTGCCTTTTCAGCATCCTCTCCTGCATAGCATCCATTATCGTATCCATCTCGTCTCTGGTAATGAAGATTGAAGTTTGATTAGCTCCTGAGGAAGCCTCCTGACACCCTTCATGAAGGATCCTATATGTTATTTGTTTCCTTGTTGATTGCCTAGCCATTGCTTCCTAAATCCAAGTTCCTGAGCTTCCAAATCTAATATCCTAACTACCAAATCTCTGAGTGCAAGCTTTCTCCGTGAAAGCACCAAAATTTTTGCACCAAAATTGGTCATAAACACCCAATTATACGTAAAGGCACCAATATCCAGTCACAGATAGTATATGATGTAGAGAATATGATATGAAGAACAATCAAATTACAATGGAAGCAAATAAAAGAAACAAGATTTATAGTGGTTCGGCTCACTCCGGCCTACGTCCACTCCTAAACAATCCTCTTTATTATACTGAAATTTGATTATAGTTACAATCCTAAACTCCAGAAGAAAAATGGTAGAGTATCCCCTAGGCAGAAGATGAAGAGAACCAAAATGAAGGTCCATTTTCTTAAGCCCTGCCTATTGTATTTATAGGTGAAACTTCGGCTACTGGGTCTTCCCACCTACATGGGCCCACTGTAGCGATCGGCCAGCCCAACTCACTATGTCGATCCATATCATCATACCGACCCTTCTTAGTATACCGACCCCATTGTTTCCATATCCTACGCCGACCTCACCATTTTCACATGCTATGCCGATCGTGTACACATGTATATATTGTGCCGACCTGATCCCTACCATGCCGACCTGACACTGTGGAAAATATCATGCCAACCCAATCCCTACCATGCCGACCCGATACTGAGGAACACATCATGCCGACTCGATCCCTACCATGCCGATCTGACACTGGGGAACATATCTTGCCGATCTAATCCCTACCATGCAGACTCGGTTGGGTTTTACGTCAAGTCTATCTTAGGTTACTATGTCGATAGCTCACTATGATGAACCCTCCAAGATGCTGCATGCTGATAACTTCACATGCTCGTGTACATTAGCTATCCGCTCGGCTTAACATGTTGATCCCTTTCACGTTGAGACATGCCGATCCCTTCAACCTAACATGCTGATCCTTCCACCCACAAGGCCATTGAAGTACACCGACCCCTTTAGTTTGGGAATGCCGACCATTTCCATTATGTCGTATCGATCCCTAACTTATACAAGCCAAAATCGTAATTCCAAACATCCTGAATTGTTTGCCTATCAAATCTGTTCAATCCGAGCTTTGTATAGCTGTCCAGGTTCTATTTCTAGGTCGTACAACCATTGCTCTGCACTCATCGGCGTCGATAGTTGTGAAATCAATTACGGTAAATCTGCCTGTATACTGCCTTGGCAAAAGGATGGTTAACAATATGTACATATAAGCATCACTTTACTTCCCAAAAGGATACCCCGGTCATTAAATAGGGAAGAGGTAGACCCAACAGACATTTAATACCTCGACCCCGAAGCAGGCCCGCTGTAACGTGATTGATGGTAAATCAGCCCCAATTACGAAGGCCGATGACTCCTAGAAAGAGCTACACAATTTAATTAGTCATATTACTACACATCTCAAAGACATATCTAAGAGTTAACTGGCTTCAACCAAACTTTGAGGTCGGTGCATATCCCTACAAACTCTACACTCGTAGGAAGTTAATCCATACAGGCTTAATCCATGCCTTTGCTAGCGACCGCTTAGGACCGATGGTGGCCTTGATCTATGTCTAGCCCTTCTCCACAAATACCAATCCACCAACAATGCTGAAATAGCGTTGAGCTTCAAACAAAAATCCTGTTTAGATTTTTCTAATGCAAACCAAGAAAAATGCCCGCTTCTAGTTGCTTAGTACCTCTAGTTTGAAATTGAAGCAGACTCTACCTCCCCAATTAGGCACTATCATAGGCTATTTAAGGCTTTTTAAACGGGGAAGAGGAAAAACCTATGACCATTTAATACGTCAATACCAAAGTAAACCCCTTGACCCCCTAAGGTACGTAGCTATTTAATACTTTAAAAATGAGGCAAACCCCTTTGTATATTTTCCTCAAACATATACTTGAACGTATGTCCCCCATGGGTACTATTATCGGAGATGTCCCATAACACTAGTACGAATACACAACTAATGGCAGCCTTTTACGGAGGGCTGACTTCCGTTGTGTAATTCTACCGACCTTGCATCCTAACCTATAATAAACCAAGTCAATTATAATTAATCTAAATATTAGGCTAATCCCACTAATTCAAAGCTGTCCTAAATGTCATTGAGACCATATAATTTCAACTGTGGAAATTATTGCATCTCTAAGGATCATTTATTAGTATTCATTTATTTACATTCTATGAACTTCACTTTTACTTTACCATCTTTAACATCTTATTTAATTAATGGTATTATATGGCATTTATTGCTTCTTTTACCTCCAACTAATGCCATTTATAAGTGGTCTTTTATATTCAAATTAAACGAATGTTAATGACGCTTATTTGTATGTTTCTGATTTAATTTACCATGCCTATTCAATTTCCTTCATCGATGTCATATTTTGACTCTATAATTGAATTCATTAAATGGGTTTATAACCATATTAATATGGTTACTGCAACTTTCCATTAACTCGTTAATTTATTATATTATTCATACTTTAGCATATATTTTTTCTAAAAATATAATGACATAGGCTAGGGATGTAGGTTAGCCCGCCTCAACCCCACCGCCTTCTAAACTAGGCTCTCACAGTGGCACTTTTCAATCCTAAGTCTTGTGGTGTTTTATTTGTAACTAATATGATAAAGTACAATTAATTGCACATTACCATATGCAAATATTTATGTTATAACTATTGTTTATTTATCTATATTTTGAACTTATATTCTTTATATGTGTGCATATATATATTATTGGTAAACAAGATTATTTATATTTCTATTTTTATTTTTAGCTTCTACATTAAGTGATTTCTTGATATGCACTTATCTGTAAATTCCTTAGAAATATTCATTTCCACATTTTAATTTGAACCAAATCTTACCTAAGAACGGAAAGTTACCGTTGTGACTTTCCATAAACTACCAAAAAATAGGATTGTGTTGCATTTGCAATTCCAAGGATTCATCTTTTTTTATTTTAATTGAAATGGACAGTGCAAACTACAACAAAATCTCTACTTTGCGCGTCTCTTTCATTTAGATACCCTTTTTTTTCAAACCACTATATATATATATATAACTACAGGGTTGGTCAGTTTATGAAAGTTCATATGGCAATCAATATCTAAATTGTACATTATGTTGTTCCAATGAACTAAAATATAGAAAATCTACATCCCTAATCAAATTAGAGCATTCCAAATGAATGATTAACAGCTTGCAATCTAAATAACAAAAATATGGAAATAGTTGCACAATTCTACCAATATCATATCTCATAAATTTTAGGGGTTATTCTCTCTAAATTCTAATTCTATGGTGTATATACCATTTTATCAAAGTTAAACGGTTACTGAATATGTAGGCAAGGATTTCCAGTTAGATTCGTTTATTTAGGCCTATAATTCAATGGTTTTCACATAGGCATAATAACCAAAAATAGAATTTCAATGATATAAATTTTGTATTACGTAAATTACATAATTTTCCACACACCTTATGGCTTTCAAATTTCCAGAGTTAAACTCATTCTTTTTACTTGACTTCTTTTCTTTTCGTAGAATTTATTCACTCCTTCTCTTTTTCTCTTTTATTTTCTTTCCTTCTCCAATATGCGTGTGTGTCTAATTTCTATAAATACTGGAGAAGGAAGAAAGGCAGAGCTTTGCTGCTTAGGTCTAAAAATATGAGTAGAAATATGAGGAGCTAGACCTGTATTTATAGACGGTCGAACCAATTGTGTACGTTAGATTGTTATTTATTAAATGAGAGCCATTTTTGGCCGAGGTTCGTACTATGTCAGCCCAAACCTGCCGGTGGACCGGTCGATATGAGCAGTTGACTGGCTCTATCTAGCTATCGACCGATGGTCCTAGTACCATTTTTATTAGTAACGTTATTTTTCTATTAATTGTTAATATTTATTACCTTAATCTATTTTGAATTATTTTTGATCCAAGATCTTCAAATGTCGACAACTTCATCATTTAACTTCAATTGTGAAGCTTTATATATGAAAGTTGCTTAGAAAATCTCCAAGAACACAATGGTGCAAGTTTCGTGGCCAAATTCTGACGTTCGCTCAAATTCCATTTTAGAACCTTATGAAATAATTATTAATTCTTTTTTAACTAATTACTATTTATTTTACAGGGTGTTACATTCTCTCCTACTTTATAGAATTTCATCTTTGAAATTCCCCAAGGACCAAACAATGTAACATAGCATGTAACCATTTTAAACTATCGGACCAATTAGTGTGCAACCAATTTTTTAGCTAATCGTGTACAAGTCCATGGTGTATCAATAAATATATTATATGTATGCTGAATAATACTAAACGAGAGCCTTCTGTATGAATGCATTCTTTAAAAAATTGAAAATATAGTGCAAACAGCCTATATGTACTGGCAGTTCCATATGTGTGCAAGTTTCCAAAAATCACAATTCTTGTTTTCACACACAATTTCCACACTCCTCCGAATAGGAGTATGGTTCAACCAAATTTTCATCCAATCTATACCATCAAATACATAACACATCATTCCTAACATCCAAAATTTTGCAAATCCGATTTTCCCAAATTTATACCCTTATGCCGAAAAAGAGATTTAAATGGAGAATTTTAAATTTCCACCCTTTTTTGTGTACCAATTCTATTTTACCTTAGAACTTTCTCTTTTGCACCCAAATCTTTTCCAACTTTTTCAAGTACAACTTGCACAATGAGGCTTATTTTTAAATTTTAAAGCGTAATATTTCTAAAAACAAGCCCATTTACTATCAAGAAGGTATGGAAATGTAAAGTCTAAAGCTAAAACGGCATTTTCCCTTGTACTTATTTGTGTTTTGTATGCTATCACACTTACTAAACCGTAAAATTCAGATTCACTAACCTACTGGTTATCCCTACGCTAAGCATGTGGCATTCGAAAATTGAAGATCTTCTTATTTTCCATTCAATTTTCTCTCCTTTTTAATTAAATTTGTAAAATAGTTTTAAATTTTTAAACATTTTTTACCACAAGTTTCAAAAGCATCTTCCTCTACACCTTAAAATAAATCAAGCTACATCTTATCGTAATCTGGATTCAATCACTGTGTTAACACATATAATTGACCCTATCATATCATATAGTTAATTTTTAATTTTTAGAAACCTTTACTTTTATTTCAAAATAACAAACAACACACGATACACAAGTACATACATAAATTTTAGCTTTTAAGGTACAGAGATGGTGACCCATGAGTTTCGCAACCCTTTCTTGTCCTTCGCTTGTTAAATTTTATTTTTTCCAAAATTCTAAAGATTTTAGGATTTAAGCATTCTTTATTTTTGGTTGCTAATTTAATTAATTTGTTAACTTATTTTATAAACTTTTAGCCATACTTTACATTTGTTGAAAGTTAAGTGTCCTTTTGATATTTTCTTATTTATATTGTTTTCCAATATATATAGCGGTCAAAGCTCATCCAAAATGTAAACACGGTAACAAAATAAGAACATAAATCATATCGTGCACATTTTTAGTACCAAATAGAGGCAACTAATGACTACAACCCAAATAATCTAAAAGAAACAATTCTTGGAAGTTGCACTTCAACATCAAATGCTATTGGTGATGCGGTGGCTCTATCATTTCTTACTTAAATAAAATGGACATTTTTAGTATGTCATTCTACTGTAAACCACGTGTATTAACTTACCTTTTTGGCTTCTGATAAGTAAGTTCCACCATTGCTTCAATTATTACAACCAACTATACAATAAACTATGCATTTTCGCACTACGGTGGGTAAGAAATATAAACTATACACATTTAGAATAATTCATCAAACAATTGGCTCAGTGGAAGAACTTTCCTTACACTTATATGTGGTTTCCATCTCATTACTCTCTTCTCCAATCATATTACTATCATCTTTCAATCAAAATCTCTTGATAGTTGTTAACTTGCTTTTTAGCCAAGTAGATTTTAATTTGACTCAGAAGATCAAAATAAGGATGAAATGATTCATGGACTTGGAAACACATTTGGAAAAGCTAAAGAAATACCTCAGGAAAGTTCTATATAAAAAAATTCTAAGGAAATGACTCGACCCCCAAGTCATTTGGCTCAGCCCCCAAGTCATTTGGCTCGGCTCCTAAGTCATTTTGCAAATGACTCAGTCCCTAAGCTGTTTGGCTCGGCCCTTAAGTCATAGAAAATGACTCGGCCGCCAAGCAATTTTGACTCGACCCCTAAGTCAAAATAACTTGGTCCTCAAGTCATTTTTACGACTCATGGGACCCCGAGCTCTCTTGTGCAATGCTGGGCTATCTCTTGGACCTCAATGCAAGTGGACTTCTAACTTCATACCTCTGTTTTCCTACAAACACAAGCTTAGCTGCAATGAAAATAGGATCTGCGTCTCTTCACTCCGGATCTGATCATCCGGCCATTAGAGACTTCTACTACTTCATCACCTCTTACCTTTCCACCATTAGAATCACCTATGAAGAAAATATTTTTTTCTAGGACTTATATCAGTAAATACCCGGTGCTAGTGACTCTCAATCTCTCTTGAAACTTCATTGTGAATCTGAGATCTAGTAGATTGTGGTCAGATTTGATATAGTTCATTGTAATTCTAAAAGAACACAACTAATAACAAACTATAAAGTGGAAGTAAGACAGGGATTTCTAAAACACCATAAAAATTCCTATACTTTCTTTACTTTTCTGCTATTTTACCTGCTTGATCTGGGATTTCTACTAATTACATCTATTTTAAAATAACTGATAATTTCATCGGATATTTGGGTGTTGTTGCCATTTTTGGTATCAACATTTTGGTGCTTTCATCGAGAAAGAATATGTCCAAAGAATTGAGCTTCAATCCAATATTTGGAGAATATGAAGAGACCTAACACCATATCTAAGGCTGGAGGAAGCCAACCAAAGCCAAAGGCAATGAGGAGATGTTCTCAAATTGTCGTCAATCCATTTACATGACCAAAGAAGAGATGGAACGAATGATGAAAGAGATGTAGGATGGAGTGATAGCTAGACAATAGGAAATGTTTGATTGATTTTTCCAAAGGATGGGACAATAAAGACTAGCTGGAACTGCTGGAATTCAAAACCAAGGACCAGGAACTAATGCAGATGCACTTGGAGTTGGAGCGTAGCAAAATGGAACGTTGCCTCTATGGCCAGAACAACTGGATACTGACCCAAATCTTATTAGTACTCATAGGAGTACACTTGGAGGCAATGCTAGTTTAGGCTTGGGACAAGATGAGATTCTAAGGATGGATTATGCTGAATCCGGAGAAGTAGATTATAATGTGAATGCATGACATCAGGAGCTGGAACCAGAAGCATACCGTAGGAAAGGGGCAGAATGAGGTTATGGATCGGAGATTTCAATTGGATAACAACCCCTTGTTCGGGATGGATTGGGGTCACGTTCAATTCCTTTCCCTTTTTTTAAATAAATGATGCAATATAACTCTCTAACCGCTTACATGTGTACGAGACCTCGATTAGTCTCTAGGCACGCTCTAAGTCGGATGCTTAAGATGACTATTTAGGATGATAATAACCTCTAACCTGTTGCACGTGTACAAGACTTAGATTGATCTCTAGGCATGCTCTGAGTTAGATGTCTAGGATGGACAATTTAGATTTTTCTTGTTTGCTTTGATTTGGATATTTGATTTTCCCAATTAAATATGATGACCGACATTGATTGCTTTAAGTCCTGACCAGAGAGTCAAGACCGAAGTGCAAGGTGCAAGTTCCCTTGCCAAAGAGCGAGTGGATAGACTTGTATAATATTGATCGCTTTAAGTCTCAACCGGAGAGTTAGGACCGGAGTGTAAGGTGCAAGTTCCCCTACCAGATAGCAAGTGAATGGTCTTGCATGATATTGATCGCGTTCAGTCTCGATGGGAGAGTAAGGACCTGAGTGCAAGGGGAAAGTTCCTTTGCTAGAGAGTGAATGGATAAACTTATACGGAAAGTAAGTCCGCTCAATAGAGAGTGAGCAGATGGGCTTGCTTGGTCGTTGAGTTTCTTTGCTACAGAGAAAGCGGACTAAGAAAAGACTGGGAGAGGTCAAACCCTAGATTGGAAATTAAAAGATTTGGAGAGATTGAACTCTGGGTTGTAAGATTAAACAATCTAGAGAGATCGAAACCTAGATTCGAACTTAAACGGTGCGAAGAGATCGAATCCTAGATTGGATTATGAACGATCCAAAAAGATCGAAACCTTAGATTGAATGAAAAAGAATTCGAAGAGATCCATGTTAAATTGAATGTAAAACTATCTAGAGAGATCGAACCTTATAATGGATATAGATTTGATACAAGGATATGAACGCTAACTAGAATAAAATAGATAAATCTCAAATGAACACATGACAATTTTGATATGTGATGTAATAACTCCGAATTAAATCAGAATGTTTGTGATGTATGAATAACACTTAAGTAAAGCTGGATTCCTTGGCCCAACAGATTTAAAATGACCATTGATTTGCAAGGGAATTCAATGGAACCGGACGATTCACCGAGATCGAGACCGATGGAAAGCTGAAGAGCTCAACTACCAAAGAATGATTGCTGTTGGAACTTGTTGTTGAGCAAAGCGCATCTTAAATCTAAAAGACATAACTTGGAGGGCAAATGTTAACTCACTTTTTAACCAAGAAGATTTCATTTGGACTTAGAAGAACAAAACAAGGACGAAATGAATCACGGAGTTGGAAACACACTTGAAAGAGCTAAAGAAATAACTCAAGAAAGTTTCACTTAAAATTTTGCTAAGGAAATGACTAAGCCCCCAAGTCATTTGGCTCGGCCCTAAAGTCATTTAGCTTGGGCCCAAAGTCATTTGGCTTGGCCCTAAGACATAGGAAATGGCACGGACCCCAAGTTATTTTGACTCGGCCCATAAGCTAAAATAACTCAGGCCCCAAGTCCTTTTTATGACTCATGGGACCCCAAGCTCTTTTGTGCAGCACCGGGATATCTCCTGGACCTCAGTTCAAGTGGGCTTCTGACTCCATACCTCTGTTTTCCTATAAACACAAGCCTAGATGCAACAAAAATAGGATCTGCTTCTCTTCACTCTGGACCAGATCTCTTGTCCATTAGAGACTTCTTCTACTTCTTCACCTCTTACCTTTCCACCAATAGATTCACTTAGGAAGAAACTATTTATTATTCTAGGACTTAGATCAGTAAATACCTAGTAATAATGACTCTCAAACTCTCTAGAAACTCCATTGTAAATGTGAGATCCACTATATGTTAATCAGGAGAGAAGACAACTAATAACAAACTTTAACGTGAACAAAAGCTAGAGATTGCCAAACCACTACAAAAATTCTACCTTTACTTGCTTGATCTTGGATTTCTACTGCTTTTACATCTATTTGAAAAGAACTAGTTCTTTCATCGAATCTTTGGTTATTGGTACCGTTTTTGGCGTCAACGATAGTATTCACAAATTTCAGTTTTTATTTTATTATTCTTTGTTCTTTCATGCAATAATACCCTAAAACTTGAAGAAATGTGCTTTGATATCATCCTTCATTCCTTTGTGGGTTCTCTTTATGGCTTACACTTATACTTAGTAAAACATTCCTAGGTTCATTTCAATATTCCTTATATTCATTAGGGATTCCTTGTTGCTACCCTACGAGCATTCACAACTATTTCGTTCATAGCCTTAACCTTTGCCCCATCTTACCTAGGCAGTCATCCCTATTTCCTCAATATCAAAGTTGATTTGGTTTTCTCCATTATTTATAAAATAAGTAAACTTAGCAACCGTGATACTTAACCTAAATTTTTATCTTTGAAAATATAAACTTAGAGACCTTTTCATTAAATTCAAAAATCGCTTGGTTTCCTAAAGGAGCCATGAAAAATTCGTAATTTTAACAAACTTTAAATATAGGTGTCATAGCTTTTAATAATATAATTTAGGACTTAAGAAGTAACTTTAGTTATTAAATTCAAAATCCAATGTTAGCAATTTAAAATAATCCTTTCCTTTAAACAATGCATTATTTCATTCTTTTGAAATAGTAAAAGTCAAGCTTTTATTACATGAATGGTCATTAAATCAATTTTCCCATTGAAGCTTTCTCATAACAATGATTGTACTTAAAGTAAGATTTTTAACTCAAACCATTTATTAAGTTTTACATTTAAAAATTCAATTGTTATACCAATTTATTTTTAGAAAATGCATCATTATGGTGTTTTTACAATGTTTTTTTATAACTTTAATAAAATCTGGAGTAGATAAGAATAACTTTCATCTTATTATTTATGCTATTTCAACTACCATCTTTAATGAAGATTCCAATAGAATATGAGGGGGACTTTTGAAAGATATGCACAATTAATGCACATATTTATGGAAAATATCCATTTTTCTTTTTTTTACTCCTATATTGTTTCTAGTTAGATTAATAAACTTATTTCAATATAAATTCCTAATGTTTTTTGTATTTAAATTTCTTCTAATTAAGTAGCTCTTATTTTAAATGGTTTCTCCCTATATAGCTTGGGACAACCCGCACCTCCAGACATACCGATCCAAAACCTTGGGAGACTTTCGAACTTGCACCATTGCCAAGAGCTGTTAAGGTTTTTAAATATTTCAAAGACTAAATATATAATGATAAAATCTAAGATATACTATACTTTTAGATCTCACAGCGGAAGATGGAAAAATGTAAATACTAAAAATAACCATATAAGAAAATATCCAAAAATACTGTCTCAAAATAATACAGAGTCAATCCCAAAGTATACACAAATACATCAAATAGTCTGATAAAATACTAGATATAGTCAATAGTACATGGAGAGTAATAAGAAATAAAAAAAACACTAATGTCAAGCTCGTCTTACCAAATACTATCGATGGGCCTATCATATATTTCCATGTCCTCTTGTGGTGTGAAAAAAGAACAGAAAACGGGTGGGTCGGTAAAAAGTCTGATGAATGAGTACATCACTAATATATAGTAATCACATGCAATTGATTTTAGTAATACTCTATGTGACCTAAAGTATCCTATACGTGCCCATGAATTACTTATTTCTTAATTTAAGGGGTTTCTCTCAAACACACCTACACTGTGTAGGCTTATACTTAGGTCAAATAACTAATCGAACCTCAAGACGACTATAGCTACTGGAACAATTCGACATAGGTTTCCCTACAAATTTTCACCATGGGACTACATTTCCTACCACCACGACTATACGAAATGTAACATCCCCTATCTAGAGGCCCAAAACTAAGTGCTGAGGATGTTGCAGTCAAATATAGTATTAGCTTCCGGTGACTAAATACGGCTATGTTAATGGTATCTATAATATCAGAAGCACTTGAATATGAAACAATACACCAATTTCAAAACAACTTTTACTTCATTACATTTAAAACAGATGTTCCACATTCAGCTAACATAATCCCAATATGGTCCCAGGCATAGATAAAATATACTTGTTACAAATATGCCAAGAGCGGTATATGAAGATACCCCCTTGGATGATCAAAGTCATAATTGAATTAATAGAGACACGGCGGAAATACATCAAAACATAAATCAAGAACTGCAACACCTAAATAGCTATCTTGTGACGCCTCACCTCTATACCCACGCTAGCCAAGAACACTACGGTGTAATGCTGTCAATTAGAATGGAGAATAAGGCTGTTGAGGAGCGACCATCCGTGTAATTGCTTTGCATGAGCACCGATATGTCAGATAGTATAACATGCATTTTATTACAAGAGGAAATCCGACATACCGATACAAACACAAAGCTACTGCACAATGGCTATAATAATCTTCGGAAACAAATATAGAAATAAGCATAACACAAATCGGTCACAGATAATTCATATCACATAGGCGGAAATAGATATGAATATAACACACGAGTGTGCATCAGAGTAGTAGTCAAATAAGATCCACAATATCACAAAGAATAGATACAAGTGCAAGACAAAAGAATACAACTACGAGTCTATATCTCAAATGTATACAACAAAACTACTAATCAAAGTAGTTATCCAAAAGTCGGGATGATAACTCCAGAAGAGAAGTCAAGCAGAAGCACCTGTAACATCTCGGTCTGACCCGAGTATTATTTAAGAAGAAAATAATAAACGGATCAGTCTAGCTATAATTATCAGTTAAAATGAGATATAAGAAGAGATATAATAAAAAGACGTATGATAACCAAAAATGTCATACTACGACAAGTATACATAGAAAAATCAACAAAGGAAAATCATACAAATATCTCAAGAATCTCATAGCATCAAAAAGAATATCATATTCTTTATTTGCTTCACCAAGCCACAATAAATGACATAAATATCAATGCCAATCAAAAAAGGTGGTGAAACATAAATTCCAGAAATCAATAATTAGAAATCCAGAAATCACAAGAAAAGGATGGCCAATCCCAGAAAAATAAGCCAGAGCTCCTCCAGACAGGGTATAGTCCCCCATTGCGGACTTTGAGCCGAAGCTCCTCCTAGTGAGTCAAAACTCCTCTTGACAGGGTATAGTCCCCCATTGCGGACTTTGAGCCGAAGCTCCTCCTGGTGAGTCAAAACTCCTCCTGACAGGGTATAGTCCCCCATTGCGGACGTTGAGCCGAAGCTCCTCCTGGTGAGTCAAAGCTCAATAAAAATGAGGTACAGTCCTCCACATGGACAAAGAGGTATGTGTGAGTCGGAATCACACAGATAGTGTCTAGTCTAGCCTCACAGACAAAGAGACATCGCACAATTGCTAGTCTAAATCATAAAAATGACCGTCATGATCATCAAGAAGTGTCAATTACAGTAAGCTAGTAAATATATGAGCTTATCTTCATGTCCCATAACCACTAGCTTAACTTAAATATTTACGAACAAATTGTAGATCTCCACTAGAAAATTGTCACAAAAAGGTTCAATCGAACAAGTCCAAGAGTTAACCGACGAAGCAAACGCAAGCGTTTCATACCACTTGTTTTACTAAGCCGTTTAATTCAATTTCTCATACGAGTGAGGTAAAGGTTGTTATATACTAGTAGATTGGAAATCGGTTTGAGAAAACGAGCTTAGTAATAAAATAGTGTTGAAATCATTTGAAGAAAGAATTTTGATATTTACTACTAGTATAGAAAACCTTTATATTTTTAAAGTGACAAATCACAAAGAATATTGTAGGAACAATCAATCACTAAAATTCACATAAGAAGACGTGAATAAAATCCAAAGAAATCGATACCGAATCCATCGAAATGGATATTACCAAAAATCACGAAGAAAATGTCATCAAAGTTGATAATAAGTGATAATAACAAAAGGGAATCAACACGAATCGATTAAAGTTAGAATTCTTAAGCAAATAGGCAAATAGGCAAATGAGTGCAGATTCAGACGTATGAAATCAAGGATTCAGACGTCTGAATCTGGAAAAAAAATATTTTCCAAAGACAGAATTCAGACGTCTGAATCCTTGAATCCAGACATCTGAAGTAGGCACTTTTTAGCCTATTTCCTTTCTGGTTCCAAATGAACCAATTCAGACGTCTGAAGCCTTATATTAAGACGTCTGAATCTGGGAATAGAAATCTTCCCAGAACAATATTCAGACGTCTGAATATTACGTTTCAAACGTCTGAATGAAGGGTTCGGGGCATTTCCTGAACCTAGGCAAAAAATGGCCAAACGAATACCGGAAGCGATCAATCGAGCGACGATGACTAAGGAATTACGTCGAGCGACAACCCAGCCATACGGCTCTTCGATACGCCTCAAATATCAGTGTCCAAATATCCATAATAGGATTTTCATAAATTAGACCAAAACACCAAAAATTGGAATATACACAAAATCGATCCAAACCAAAACCAATTGCACAAAAATAAGTGTTAGGAATTCATTCCCAACAATCGAAGATATATATAGACTAAGATGTGAGATAAAAATCTCACCTTTGAACCCAAACGATTGAAGAAGAAGCTATAGAGCAATGGTAAGAACAATCACTCTTCAATTCCAACCCAACAAGCTTGAATCTAAGCTTAAAGGAGAAACATTTCCTAAATTAGGTTTAGGAAATTTCTGAAATTGAATGGAGAAAGAGTTGGAGAAGATGAAGGAGGTGCTTACCAATGGGTTCACTTGAGTTTGGAGCTAGAAGTTGGATTTGCAAAGAAAGCTAGGGCTTAGGAATTTCCATTTCCCATCTCTTCCACCATTTTTACTTTAGTTTAAAGTGTTTAATTAAAGAGGAGAAGTTATGAAGAGAAGGGGTTGGGCTGAGCTAATAAGGGTGCAGTCCAAACCAAAGTCATAAGCGGAAAAAAATAGCAAAAATCAACTATCTCCAAACATATCGAAGATTATACTCAAAAAGGTCGCAAACGGCATTTTGAACTCAATGGAAGTGGTCTCGAGTCCTAATTCGACTGTTTGCAAAAAGTAGCTTTTCGGACCAAAATCCGACGAACGATAAAATATTCAAATAAAATATTTAAATATACAATCGATAAATATGTGGGTTGTTACAGACTCCCCTCCTTAAACAAATTGCGTCCTCGCAATACTTAAGAAGAGAATAAATAGTAACAACCATAAAAGCATATCAACACAAAAGAAAATTTGAAACAAGAAGTCCACCATATAGAGCATGAAAGGGTAAGCCTGAACGGGATCGCTCGATGAATTCCCAGGAACCCCAAGAGAAATCCTTAGGATCTGAGAACCAATGAACTTTCACAAGAAGAACACCTTTATTCCTAAGGCGCTCAACCTCCGAAGCAATGATGCGAATGGAATGTTGCTCATAAGTCAAATCTGGTGAAACTTCAATTTCCTCAATGTCACCGGGCTCAAGAATAAAATAGGAAACCTAAAACCATTTCCATAGTTAAAAGACGCAGAAAACTCAAGAATATCAGAAAATTGAGCTGGTGCAACGACGTAGTATAATAACAGTACGCCCGATAAACTAGAAACTCAAATAATTTGGGACATCGGCGTAGTACAAAAACGGTACGCCCAATGAACCAAAGCCCGAATAATTTCGGAACACTGACGTAGTACAAAAACGGTACGTCCAATGAATCCAAAAGCAAAAACATTGATGTAGTACAAATGGTACATCCAATGAATCAAATAGCAAAGACATTGATGTAGTACAAACGGTACATCCAATGAATCAAATAGCAAAGACATTGATGTAGTACAAACGGTATATCCAATGAATCAAATAGCAAAAACATTGATGTAGTACAAACAGTACATCCAATGAATCCAAAAGCAAAAACATTGATGTAGTACAAACGGTACATCCAATGAATCAAATAGCAAAGACATTGATGTAGTACAAACGGTACATCCAATGAATAAATAAGACGAAACATCGATGTAGTATAATAACAGTACATCCGATGAACCGAACACCATAAAAGAACATCAGACGCTAGTCCATAAAAGAAATGAGATGAAACTCAATAAAACGAAGTACATCAAAACGCCTAATGAACTTAATAAAAAGATAATTCCATTCAGACATCACCAAAGAATCAACCACTTGTTGCTTACGACTAAACGCATTAGCAACAAGATTTCCCCTTTCGGGAATAAAAGAATATCAAGATCATAAGATGCTAGGAACTCGAGTCGACATGAAGTTCCTTATGAGAAAATAAATATTCCAAAGATTTATAATCGAGATAGAGAACAAATTTCTCCCCCAAAAATAATGATGCCAAATTCTAAAAGCAAAAACAATAGCCGCGAGCACTAGATCATGAGTGGCATACCTAGTCTCGATAAGCTATAATGATTTAGAAGCACAAGTGATAGCACGTTCTCCTTTGCAAGAGAACGGCATACAAACCAATACGACTAGTATCGGTACAAATAGCAAAGTCTTGGTTCCCCTTCAGGAATCACAAGAATAGAAATATCGAAAAGAAAGAACTTCTTCTAAATAATTTTCTTTCCCGAAAAGTTAAAACTTTCAAAATTAAATTTTTATTTTATGTAATAATCTTTCTACAAAATTTTACATTTTTCCAAGTCAACATATCGTGTCTGACTGTCTCATCAAAGCGTTTAGGAGATTCTTATCGATAACGTTGATCAAGCGCATCGACCAGAATTCTTTAAACACTAAATGGGCAATACAATCACAAAATCATATTCTATAGGATAAGTAAGTTTCTCAAAAACTTCTAAGAATATTCTTTGTTCGTTTTAAGAACAAAAATCCAGTTATACTTCTAAATAAATCTCATGAAAAAGATTTTGCAAAATTTTAAATTGCTATTTTCATCCAAAATCAATAAATGCAAAAATGGAATCATCGAGATATTCGATAGAATGCTCGATACCTAAAATGGATGAAATAAGCTGGACAAACTGAATGACATAATAATTCATTCATAGGAATCATAACAAGTGCGGAATGCGGTAAGTGGAATGCTAACTTCCGCAACTCGTAGCAAATGAAAACCGGTGGTAAGGTCAAACTGAAAAGACCTTAGCACCACACAAAAGATTACTTAGGTGATAATCCTAAGACAAGCTCAAAATTACCAGAAAATTTAACAAATCATGTAGATAAGAGAAATAACACTTTCCTCACCATGAGGGCTTAAAGAATAAAATGATGCCATCAAGTTGGAATCAAAATCACAAAGAAAAATTAGAAATCTGCTTAACAGATTGAAAATGTCGAAGATGAATAGTCCACACGGGACAAAGGATATGGCCTCATAATAATTAAGCCAATCCTTACAAAAGTAAATTCCTAAGCCTAAGTAAAAATATCGGCTAGGAAAGAAAAGATCACATAAAATAATTTTCGACATCAAATAAAAAGCAAATTGAGTGTTGCGGATCTACCATCCGGATTCGCAATTCTCAAAGAAGTCATCAAGCCCAAAATGTTTAAAGAAAAAGAATCAACAAGTTCTTTTGATATAAAAATAATGAGATGAAACCCATATCAACAGGAACTCAAATAAGAAGATCACGAAATAAAATAATGCCATCAAGGATTGAGTGAAAAATACCTTGACCGAGAGAAGAGTTTCTAGGGGCTTGCACAATATTTAGCTTTCTCATGTCCTTGTTCAAAAGTTTGGGACATGCAGATAAAAGATGACCCGGTTTCTTGCAATAGCGACAAGAATGGGGTTTTGGACACATATTCGCATAGTGTTCCTTAGAATTACAATTGTAGCATTCTCCACGATTAGGGATTGGAGTCTTTGCTACAAAAGTAGTTTGCTTCACTCTCTTATTGGGATTAAGGCTCTTGAACTTAATATGCCTCTTCTTGGAAGTCCCAATATCACAAACACTTCCTTTACCAACCTCTCCATGAAGAAGAGTAACATCCACAAGCTGATTGAAAGAAACTTCAAGTTTCAAAGGTAGAACCATTTCGGGGTTCTTACTCAAAGCATAGATAAACTCTTGATTCTTTACAAGATCCAAAAGTTGTTGAGCAGACATGAATGCGCCATCCGGAGAAGGGCTACTGGATTGACCAGCGCTAGGACTGCTAGAACTAACCATTTCTCTTCCTTTATAAAAGAAAGAAGGAGAAAAGTTATTCTCAAGATAAATATCAAGCAATCTTGATAGATAAAATAAGGAATCATAAATGAAAATAGGATAGGACGGTACGAGGACCCGAATAAAATCCTAAAGCACGACTCCTAAGATGGACTTAGGACGATGATCCTTGTTAAATTATTCTACATTGTTCCGAAGTTTGGCTTTGATACCAAGCTGTCACGCCCCACCTCTATACCCACGCTAGCCAAGAACACTACGGTGTAATGCTGTCAACTAGCACGGAGAATAAGGCTGTTGAGGAGCGACCATCCGTGTAATTGCTTTGCACGAGCACCGATATGTCAGATAGTATAACATGCATTTTATTTCAAGAGGAAATCCGACATACCAATACAAACACAAAGATACTACACAATGACTATAATAATCTTCGGAAACAAATATAGAAATAAGCATAACACAAATCAGTCACAGATAATTCATATCACATAGGCGGAAATAGATATGAATATAACACATGAAAGTGTGCATCAGAGTAGTAGTCAAATAAGATCCACAATATCACAAAGAATAGATACAAGTGCAAGACAAAAGAATACAACTACGAGTCTATATCTCAAATGTATACAACAAAAACTACTAATCAAAGTAGTTATCCAAAAGTCGGGACGATAACTCCAGAAGAGAAGTCAAGCAGAAGCACCTGTAACATCTCAGTCTGACCCGTGTATTATTTAAGAAGAAAATAATAAACGGATTAGTCTAGCTATAATTATCAGTTCAAATGAGATATAAGAAGAGATATAATAAAAAGATGTATGATAACCAAAAATGTCATACTACGACAAGTATACATAGAAAAATCAACAAAGGAAAATCATACAAATATCTCAAGAATCTCATAGCATCAAAAAGAATATCATATTCTTTATTTGCTTCACCAAGCCATAATAAATGACATACATATCAATGTCAATCGAAAAAGGTGGTGAAACATAAATTCCAGAAATCAATAATTAGAAATCCAGAAATCACAAGAAAAGGATGGCCAATCCCAGAAAAATGAGCCGGAGCTCCTCCAGACAGGGTATAGTCCCCCATTGCGGACTTTGAGCCGAAGCTCCTCCTGGTGAGTCAAAACTCCTCCTGACAGGGTATAGTCCCCCATTGCGGACTTTGAGCTGAAGCTGCTCCTGGTGAGTCAAAACTCCTCCTGACAGGGTATAGTCCCCCATTGCGGACGTTGAGCCGAAGCTCCTCCTGGTGAGTCAAAACTCCTCCTGACAGGGTATAGTCCCCCATTGCGGACGTTGAGCCGAAGCTCCTCCTGGTGAGTCAAAGCTCAATAAAAATGAGGTACAGTCCTCCACGTGGACAAAGAGGTATGTGTGAGTCGGAATCACACAGATGGTGTCTAGTCTAGCCTCACAGACAAAGAGACATCACACAGTTGCTAGTCTAAATCATAAAAATACCGTCATGATCATCAAGAAGTGTCAATTACAGTAAGCTAGTAAATATATGAGCTTAGCTTCATGTCCCATAACCACTAGCTTAACTTAAATATTTACGAACAAATTGTAGATCTCCACTAGAAAATTGTTACAAAAAGGTTCAATCGAACAAGTCCAAGAGTTAACCGACGAAGCAAACGCAAGCATTTCATACCACTTGTTTTACTAAGCCGTTTAATTCAATTTCTCATACGAGTGAGGTAAAGGTTTGTATATACTAGTAGATTGAAAATCGGTTTGAGAAAACGAGTTAGTAATAAAATAGTGTTGAAATCATTTGAAGAAAGAATTTTGATATTTACTACTATTATAGAAAACCTTTATATTTTTAAAGTGACAAATCACAAAGAAGATTGTAGGAACAATCAATCACTAAAATTCACATACGAAGGAGTGAATAAAATCCAAAGAAATCGATACCGAATCCATCGAAATCGTGCTCTTTTGTTTCTTCATTGAGGGAGATATGCTCGGCGTCCATCGTGCAATCAGCAACTATTTCTTGCTTGGAACTTTTCCAGCTAATAGCTCCACCATTTAGTGTAAAGACCTAGCCAGACACTGATTTACTATCATCTATATTACTTTGAAAGCTCGAATCTGTATAACCCTTCATAAGGTCTCCATTTCCAAAAACTAGGAATAGGTCATCAAATACTTAAGTATGCATTTTACGGTCGTCCAATGTTTTTCTCTAGGATTAGACTGGTATTGGCTTACACATCCTAATGTATATACTACATCCGGTCTAGTACATAACATAGCATACATGATGGATCCTATGGCCAAAGCATAGGGAATCATCTTCATACACTCTCATCATCGGTATGAGGAGTGTCCTTTTTAGAAAGGACAATTCCAAATTGCGTTGGAATACTTCCACACTTGAAATTCTCCATACTAAACTGTTTTGGTATAGTGTCTATATACAGGGATTGGGAAAACTCCATCAGCCTCTTAGACCTATCTCTATAGATCTTTATACCAAGTATATAGGCTACTTTCTCAAATCCTTCATGGAGAAGCTTTTGGAAAGCCAAGCTTTCACTGATTGCAATAATAAAGTGTCATTGCCAATCAATAATAGATCATCAACATAGAGTACTAAGAATGCGATAGCATTTCCCTATTCCTTTCTATACATGCATGCTTCCTCTGTGTTCTGATAAAAACCAAACTTTTTGATTACTTTATCAAAAAACTTGTTCCAACTCCTTGAAGCTTGTTTGAGTCCATAAATGGACTTTAACAACTAAGGGCTCTTCCTTCACACCCACTGGCTACAAAACCCTCTAGCTGTGACGTATAAACAATTTCTTCTAAATCACCATTTAGAAAAGTCATCTATACATCCATTTGCCATATTTTGTAGTCATAGAATGCGGCAATGGCTAACATAACCCGAATAGACTTAAGTTTGACTATAGGCGATAAGGGCTCGTCATAATCAACACCTTGAATTCGATGAAATCCTTTTGCTACTAGCCTTGCCTTATAAGTCTTCTTATCTCCATCCGCATTTAGCTTTTTCTTAAAAATCCATCTGCAGCCAATGGTTTTCGTCCCTTCGGGTACGTTCGACATAGTCAAAACTTTGTTTTTGTATATGGAGTCCATCTCGGATTTCATAGCTTCAAGCCAGTGCAGAGTCGTTACTTTGCACTGCTTGTTGGAAAGATAGAGGAGTGTCGCCATCTAAGACATAGTCCTAATTTTCTCCATCCACGAGAAAACTATAGTATCTATTTGGTGCAAGGGATTTCCTACTGGACCTTCTAATAGGTTGCGTGTTTTCATATACGGGTGACCTTGTTTCTCCCAATATTTTGGCTATAGCATTAGTTTCTTGGATCTCATCCAAGTCTATAACTTTACTGTTGATTTCTTTTAATAGAAATTCCTTTTTCTAAAAAGATAGCGTGTCGAGAAACAATCACCTTTTGTTCCTCGGTATTGTAGAATATATATCCCGTTGAGTTTTTGGGATATCCTATAAACTTACAGAGTACCGATCTTGCCTCTATTTTATTTGGACTAATGTTCTTAACGTATGCCGAACAACCCCATACTTTCAAATATTAGAGTTGGGGGTTCTTACCTCACCACATCTCATATGGTGTTTTGGGCACAGATTTAGTGGGTAACAAGTTTAACATATGTGCTACAGTTTCTAGTGCGTATCCCCAATAGGACAGAGGTAACTCAGCCTTACTCATCATGGAACGAACTATATCTGATGGGGTTTAATTCCTTCGCTCCGACACACCATTGTGTTGTGGGGTATTGGGTGGAGTAACCTGAGATATAATCCCATTATCTTTTAAGTATTGTTGGAAATCCAATCCAACATACTTACCTCCTCGATCTAATTGAAGAATTTTAATTTTACGGCCTATTCGATTTTCTACTACCTTTTTGTACTCAACAAATTTCTCATAAACGTCAGATTTTTCTTTATAATATATACATATCCTAGTCTTGAGAAATCATCAATGAAAGTAACAAAGTAAGAACTATTATATTTGGTTAATATAGGCGTTGGGCCACATATATCACTATGTACTAACCCTAAGAGTTCATTAACTTTTCGTTGCTCCCACTGAAGAGGTGCTTGGCCATTTTAACTTTAAGTCATGACTCACTAGTTTCAAATATTTCAGAATCAATTGACGGTAGAAAACCATCGGTCTTCAATTTGTGTAGTCGTTTCTCATTAATATGACCAAGCCTATAATGCCAAAGATAATCGTCGTTTAATTTATTAGAAGCTTCATTCACAGAATAGAAATAATTAGTATTGGTCGCATAAATCCTATTTTCAAGGACATTTTTGCAGACTTTATTTCCATCCAAACTAATTTTCATAACATTATTTGTACAACGAAAAATATATCCAGTCTTAGACAATCCAGAAACAGAGATAATTCCACAAATAAAGTCTTTTACATAATAGCAATTATTTAATACTAATACTAGTCCACTTGGCAAATCTAAATGATAGTCTCCTACTTCCATTGCATCTACTATAGATCCATCAGCAACTTGGAGCTTCATTTCTCCTTCTGCCATGCGATGCCGGTTCCTAAGCCCCTATAACGAATTATATATATGAGTACCAGATATAATATCTAATACCCATGACATTTTACTGATTACAAAACATTTTTGAATCATAAATGTACCTGATGGAGCTGTAGAACCATTCTTCTTCCTTTCCTTGACAATCTTCAAGTAGTCGGGACAGTTTCACTTCCAGTGATCATTCTTGTGGCAATGGAGACACTCACCCTTGTCATCGATCTTCTTACTTTTCTTTTTCTTACTATCTCTTTTCCGCTTCTTCGAACCTTTCAAAGATGATGCATTTCCCTTCACAACAAGTATGACACCTTGACCTTTAGATGTTAACTTGGCTAACCTCAGCATATTGAGGAGCTCTGTGAGATTCACATTTAATTGCTTCATGTTGTAATTTAGCATGAATGGTTCATACTGAGGAGTAAGAGAACCAAGGACCAAGTCTACTTGCATTTCGTTTCTTATCTCTGTGTCTAATTGTGCAAGTCTATCAATATATCATTTCATCATTAGAACATAATCGTCCACTTTCTGTCCCTTGGTCATTTTGGTGTTAAACAGTTTTTACGAAAGCTCGTACCTTGCGGAACGGGACTGTTCACCAAAAAGAACTTTGAGACTATTAAAAATCTCATGGATAGACATGTTCTCAACGGACTCCTCATTCATTAGATAGAGAAGATCACCAAGATTTCGTGATCTGCTGCCGAACCTGTTCCAATTCCAACAGCTCGGACTCGGATCGTGGGGATCGCCGGAATACTTCGTATCAACAGATAAGATACTCGGTATATCAATATTGATTAGATCCGAAATCTGTTATTGAATTGCTCATTCAATGAGCATTCTCAATATTATGCCTTGAAGAGGACTCGAACCTCCATGCTATTTAGCACGAGATTTTGAGTCTCGCGTGTCTACCATTTCACCATCAAGGCATCTTGAAAGTGAATCGTATTCCATGAATATGATATCTATCTAGTGTGATATATGGAATATATGGACAAAGGTGGATGGAGTGTTGGGGTATTTCTATCGATCGGTCATGTCATATAGGCCCGAGTCAGACATCAAATTGCTTCGATTTGAATTTGCCTTTGCAACAGGTTGTTTAAGGCAGAAAATCATGAAAATTTGGGCTATCTCTAAGTCAGATTGCCACTTTAAATAAGCAAGTCGTTCTTCAGGGTTTGCACCATCAGTGGGTTCTGTTTTGGGTTCACATGTAATAAAAGTCCAAAGGCGCTCGTAAGTCAATGCTATTTTAGTTTCTCTTAGCCAATCGGTATAGTTAGGTCTAGTGAGTTTTCACATTCAGAAAATAGTTTTGGAATTGATATTTTCTGCTTGTTTAAATGGTAGATTACTATGACAAAACAAAATAGATGTTCTTACAATATTAGTAAGGTTAAACATTATGTTTCATTTTACTAATAAGCTCCCACTAGTCATTTATATTTCTCCAAACCCTAAGTCAAAACATAAAAGTCTTATGACTTCACTAGTAGGTGTTAGGACTTATCCATCTTGGAATTCTGACCTTGAGTTTGCTCAACAAGTCATAACTCCATGAAAAATGGACAACCTTTTATTGGTTGTATCACATACAACTCCTAACCCTTGAAACCTTATCCTAATTTCGTATTGACCTTGAGTTTGCTGAACAAATCGAAATGAAATTATTCACTCGTACCTACCATATCTTAACGGCCTAAGTATAGATATGTAGCTTGAGTTTGCTCAACAAATACATATAGTTATCTTACTCATCTATTCGATATTTTAATAATACTACACATAACATCCTTAGCTTGAGTTTAATCAATAACTAATGAGTATGCAAGCAATTTATTAACATATATATGGTAGATGACAACATTAAATTGAGTGATATCGACTTATGAAATAATGTAATTCTTATGAACTACCCTCGTAATTCAAGTGTCAAACACATCAGAAATCACGACATATGTATGATTACGTATGTGTTAATTTATTAAGTCTATTATGGGTTTTATACATTCGTATTATATAAGTATTATTTATATAGTTGTTACATTTCACATTACTTATATAATAATCTTGTGTATAATATTATATTAATTATTTTAATTAATTTTATATTGATATAACATTTATATTTATTATGTACTATAACCTTTATAGTACAACATATATATCATATACATATGTAATTATAATTTTGATTAATTAACATTTTAATTAAATTAATTACATTATCCTGATTTCGATAATCATAACATACTTTATAATATATTTACTACATGCACAAACATTTTTTTAATTAATTAATAAAATTTATAATTTGCAAAAATTATGTTATTTTGTTTTTCAAACATTTTGAAAAATATGTTACATCATAAGTATTATAATAAGCATATATTTTACTTTAAATTTAACAATTAAATTTAAAATATTTTACTTTAATATTCAAGACAATTTTGAAAATAAGCCAAAGGCCCAAATTAAGTTGGGCCTTTTCCATTAGGGGCAACCTTTAGGCCCACTTCACCTTTCAGGCCAGGCTAGTAACCAGGTAGGACAGGGTACTTAATTACCCAATTCCAATCCTAGACATTACTTTTCTAGACACCGTACTGAGTGGGCAAGCTTAATAAGTTAGCCCTAACATAACTCATCAGACTGCATAGGCTATTGGACTTCGATACCATTGTTGGAACTGGGCCATCCCGCAGCGGTAGTGGTGGGTGTATTTCAATTTTTTTATCCTATTGGATCTTTATTGGGCCTACGGAATCTAATTCATTTAGAACAATTCTAAATTCGTTTTAAATAAAATCATGTATTTTATTTAAATTTCAGTATTTTGTAATGTAAAGTTAATTTGAATGATTTAATTTTTGTATATACATGTTACATGTACATATGTATGTGCATGTGCAACATAATAATTCATGAAGGGTATAACATACCCGTATATAGGTGTTGGGATTTACATCGCAATGTAGGTCATTTCTTATGTATTGTATGTTGTTTAAATATATGCATGAATATATAATGCAAAGTATATTTATATAAATATGTATACATATATTTAAATTTTATTTTATAAGTAAAAGTCTCAAAATACAATAAACATATAAATATATATACATAATTAAGCATATAAAATTATACATACATATATAAATAACGATTAAAATTATATATATATATAAGATTAAATAAAATGTATATATATGAATAATTAATTACATTCAAATACTTAAAATATATAATTATATATATTTTAAAATTATTTCTAGATCGATATTAGCATAAAAAATATAAAATAATAATTTTACAATTTTATCATTACTATATATAATAAATAAATTTGATCATAATAACTAAAAATATTAGTTATAAATATTAAAGATCAAATTTTAAAATTTATGAAAATTTAGGATCATAAAATACAGGTTCATAAATTTTTCATGATTTTTGGAAATAAAATATTACTTTTAATAAGTAAAAGAAATGTTCAATCGAAGTAATTTAATTATTAAAAAATCAAATATTAACAATAAATTCTGGAAAAAAAATTATGGGTTACTACAAAGATGTGGTGATTTAAAAAAAAAAATCGAATTTTTATTGCAAGAATTATTTTAGATATAATAAACAATTTGAATAATCAATAAAAGATAATTTTAAATTATTTATATATAAAAAAATATTATTTTAGAATTTGATAATTCATATTATGTATAAATAGGTGTAAAGAAAAATTCTAAGCTATTTATACATTATAAATATACATATATATAATTATAAGTTTAAAATATACATCAATCTATATTTAAATTAATATATAAATATACATAAAATAATTAATAATGACAAAATTTAAATTTTTTATAGCAAATTAGATTTGTTTATAAATAAATTATAACATATAATAATATAACCATTCACATAACCAAACTAATTTGTGACAACTACGTACACATACGAAAATATCACCTAACTAGATATACACTATTAATATGTATACAAATTTGGGATTAATCGATATAAATCATATATATGATATGATTACTGTAATATATAACTAAAATACCAAATGATGCCTCTGAGTCCACTTGAATCAATGAATTCCCTTCTCTAGATGTGCTCGATTCGTCATATTGCAAGTTTGGAATCGTCGACCATTTCTATCATATAGTGCTTTTAGAATTGATTTTAGATTCTTAGAAACGATATGTGGATTAGTTTCGGCCAGCAAAATTAATAATTATGGCAACCAAAAGTTATTTTTATTAAGGGTTAGAGATCCATATATATAGCCTCGTGCAAGAGAGATATTAGGATAATCTCATTACCTATTCTCTCTTAATCTTAGCCATCCATCTCTAGGTCTAATCCTAAGTTTTAGCCGCATCCAATAACTTTTCAAAACAAAAATTTGCAACCCTAATGATGGGCTTTAAACCCATTTAAGCCCAAGTCAAAATGCTATGCAATTAAATCTAATTTAATCGCTTATCGATATCTTATGTCGATCGACATATATTTATAATTTATTTATAACAATTAAACTAATTAAATCATTCGGTCTTAAGGAATTCATCATTTCAGTTGTGTAGCTCCTGGCTGTAAATTTGATCAGCAACTAACATTGAACTACTCGAATGTAAACGTTCACACATCACTTAGCAAGTGGTTTAACATTATACCCAAATTTATTGCTCGTTCATTTTCAGCAAAATCTTATTTAATTTAATAAGCTTTACCCGTTAGTGACATTTATATACACCAATTCTCTTCATCAAAACTATATCACTTTGGATTTATGGAATTTGGTAATGGTCAAAATTCCAATATTATCCATATTCAACTTTATAGTCCAAATAAAAAATCTTTAGTTCAATAGTAACAATTATTATTAACCGTACTACTCTGGCCAGAGATTTTGACTTTTGGTTGATTTGAGTTGACCATGATACTAATCTCATATAACTGAAGTGACGAATCCTCTCTTGAATAGTGTCTTCCTTCCAATACTTCTGCTCGACCCAACTATAATCACTTGATGGATGTCATTCCATGATTTGACTATAACCAAAGTAGAGTTTTTCCTATTAATGTTTAACAGTATTCTCAAGTTGAAAGAACTGTGTAAATAGTTATATTGATATTTTCTGTTTGACCTTAGTTACATTAGCTAATAGAAAACTACCGAGCAAGTAGCTCTATAGCTATCCAATAACCATCAGTACATAACCTCTAGGTGCCCCCGGCACTCATGAGTAATACACTGCATAATATTTGGAGAGCATTATGTACTCTAGTCACAATTGATACATCGATATCCAGCGTCGATGCATCTTGACTAGGAACATTTAAAATGATGTGTTTTATAACAATCTGATCCAATACTCATATTACAACTAAATGTAATTACTGTCGCAAACACGTAATTTATGGATTTTCTGTTAAATATATTTTTAATTAAACATTTAATTATTTATAACACATTATAACAAATGTATAACAGAAAGAAGAAACACCTTTATTTCGAACAAGAATTGATTTCGGTGTTAATAAATTACAGAATTGCCCCTAGGGCATACCCCTAACAATATCATTATGCAGTCCATATGGGTTACGAAAAGCAATCTTCTGAGTATTATCCTCATCTACACACAACTGGTGGAATCCATTAGCCAAGTCGAGCTATGAGAACACGTTTGCTCCAACAACAACTGATCAAGAGATCATCAATGAAGGGCAACAGGCAATGATTCTTCTTCGTCAACTTATTGAACTCTCGATAATCGATGCATAGCCTCAGAGAAACATCTGCCTTGGTGGCAAAGACTATTGGCACACCTTACTCTGAAATTCTCCTCCTAATGAAGCCATTCTCCAGTATTTCTTTCACTTTCTTATTCAACTTGCGTTATCCTTTAGAGTCGTACGCATTAAGCGTAAGCGAACAGGTCTGGGATTCTCCAAATGATAAATCCAGAACTCATTCTCTCCCTGGGGTGGGAGGCCAGTAACCTCAAAAAAACATATGGATAGTATCTAACTATAAGCACTGAATCTAACTCATCATGTGATAGGTCTAATGAATATAGGTAACTCAACATAACTAAACCTCTGGGATAACAATAAACCTTTAGACCACGTCCACTACAAGTATCCAACCTAACAAACTTCCTATCACAATATAAGGTCGCCCCATACATCGTCATCCTATTCATGCCCAAAATAAAATCAAACCTAAAAAATCATGAGACAAAAGCATTGCAATCAAACTCGACCCCCATAATAAACAATTTCAAAACCCTATATATCATAGACAAATAAGTCGATCCTTCTACATATATTATACAACTACAGGGTTTGTAATTATGCTAGTGTCTAAGTGTAACTCATCTACAAGTCTACTCAAGATAAAAGAGTGTGATACCCTAATGTCAAATAAGGTACGAACATGTGAAGCGGATAAAGTTAATACATCTTCGATTACAACCTTCTTTCCTTTATCTGTGACAGAAGGCACGCTCAAGCTTGGAACAACGTCCAGTGCATAAGTTCAAACAACCAGGGTAGAGGTCTTCTAATGCTTTGGACACACCCACCTTATGTGCCCATTTTGATTTCAGTTGTAACATTTAATCTTTGAACTATTTGTCATGCAATCCCTCGCAAAATGCCCCTTCTTACCACCTTCTTAGACTCACCATTCACTTCCTCTATAGAAACAACATTCAGCAAAGCCATCTCCACCAATTCCTCGAAAGTCGCACCCATAGGAATATGATTAAGGCCCAACTCCTAAAGAGGATGATTTGGTCTCTTTGCAAACTTCAAACACTTCTTGTGAGGATATTTATTAGCTCCATCCCAAACCTAGATAACTCAGTCAACTGATTAACATACACTTTTACGGACATCTCTCCTTGCTGTAAATGAATAAACTTCTTCAACTACACTCCCTCTTCAGCCGTAGATAGAAATTTCATCTCAAATGTCTCGTAAACTCCCTTAAGTAATCTCTCCCTCATTCGTCTCAGCAACTACTACATCCCATCAACTCAGAGCCACCCCATGTAAATGCCTAGTGGCAATTGTCTCCTAACCTCATCTTTAAGACCTATAAATTCAAAAATCTTCTCACAAGGACGAATCCATATCCTCGAATCTACATACGACTTGGTCCCAACATAAGGCTTTCCTTCTAGGCTCGTAAAATCCTTATATAACTTAGCAAAATTGGCAGTAGGTGGATATGCTGGAACTGCATATGGCACTCGTTCCTTTAGGTTCTCTACTAGGGTTAAGCTTGGTATGTCATCTTGCTAGTAGATAACGATGGAACTAAATTAGGACGTTCACAATCAGAATCCCAACTACATCGCCAGTGTCAGCCGGATTACTCTTTATTTCTATCTGTGATTTTAGGAGTTTAATAGGAACTTTCTTGTAGATAGTATGGGAAAGAATAAGGGAAAGAGTTATTCGCATTACACTTATATATCTAACACTTTTGAAAAGCCTTTATCTTTACATACATATTTATACTTTGGAAACCAATTTTGAAAACCTTTTGGAAACCTTTTCGGAAAAAATTTGAAAAAAAAATTGTGAAAAACTTTTTAAGTACATTATTTCAATAGGCCTCTAATCCTTAAGGGATTTCAAATCTAGGCTCCGATACTGACTGTGACAACCCACACTTCCCAACACACTAATTCAAAGTCGAGGGCGACTTTCGGACTCGAGTCGATGCCATGAAGTATGAACTGTTTGGGTTTTTAAACATTTCATAGACTGAAGATACAAAGATAAAATCTAAGATATACTATACTTTCAGATCTCATGGTAGCGGGTAGGAAAATATAAATACTAAAAAAATAACTATCTCCAAAAATATCTAAAAAATAATCTAAAAATAGTACGGAGTCAAATCCACGGTATATACAAATATATCAAATAGCCTGATAAAATATTAAATACGGTAAACAGTATATGGAGAGTAATAGGAAATAAAAAAACACTGATGCCATGATCATCTCCTAAAATACTATCTCTGGGCCTATCACCTATGGCAATGTCCTCCTGTGACGGGGAAAAAAGAAAGGAAAAGGAGATGGGTCAAACAAAAGCCTGGTCAATGAGTACATCATTAATGTATGGTGATCATATGTAAATGACTTTAGTAATACTTTATGTGACCTGTGGGTCCTACAAGTGTTTGTGAATTATTTGTTTCTTAATTTAAGGAGTTTAGCTTAATATATACATATACTAATAACTTGTGTAGGCTTATACTTAGGGTCGAACAACTAATCGAATCTCAAGAGAACTAACAATCAGCTAATAGCTACTGGAACTATTCTATATAGATTTCCCAACAAATTTCAACCATGAGACTACATTTTCCACCACTACGACTACACGTAACTATTACAACATAGATTTCCCTGCAATTTCCACCACAGGACTACATTTCCTACAACTATTTATCAAGGGAGAGCCCAAAATGCTAACCCGTCGAAGTGTCTTATCGTCGCTGCATCCAAGTCCACCACTCAATGGTAATGTAAAGCCTCTTATTGCACCACATTAGTATCGATCACCAACACAACATCACGTTGCGTCACCATGAATACCAAAGAACTCATGTTAGTGTTGGGCCCCATACTTCTTTGGGCATCATCATCAATGTTGCGTGCCTATCGTAGAACCTCCTGGGAGCACAATTTAAGATAGAATTGCCCCCGTTGCATATCAACCCCTGATGGGTAAATAGTATTTACCCAGTCATGCAATGTCCTAGTGTCGCCACATAGGGAACTAGCTTCCCTACTTATACTAACATCCATACAATATACACACACATACACCACTATTTTAATTTATAACTTAGACCTTAGGCCAAGGTTCATACTATGCTCACAATACGCTAACCGATCGGTCGTTGGTAGTAGGCCGGTTGATCGCTTGCTGTCGACTGGCTCTAATGAGCAGTCGATTGGTTGTCATTGGTTAATTTTTTAATTGTGGATTTTCGTTTGTTATTTGTTGCTAATTATTGTCGTTTCCAAAATCCATTACATTAAACTTCTAACTTTAATTACAGTTAACACAACTCATGAATCTATGATTTGCAGTTGTGAAACTTCATATTAAATTTTAGTTTACAGTAAAACAATTTAACCCATGTTTAGCATCTTCATCAACATGTTATATCAATTATTATTGATTTGACAAAAGGGATATACAAAATTTATCAATTTCTTAATTCACATGTTAACATCAATTTATATTTACTATTAAATCCATGATCTAAATAAACATGGTTCTCAATTTTAATTTTGAACAATCTAAATCAAATAGGGTATGCTAAAATTTACTACATATATTTTAAATCATCGAAACTAATAGTGAATCCACTCACCCCATATCAAAGATATTCCTTCTAAATTTAATTTGGAATCTCCTCTATCTCCTAGATCTTTACTTGATTCTACTTTCTTTAATTTTTCAACTTTTCTTTTAGTTTAGCTTGAAGAAATTTATGATTTGAAGGGAAGAGGAATTAAGTTTTTAGAGGAGCAGAGTCCGGACGTACTTGCTATAAATTGTGAATTAGGATTTACATTAGCATGGTGCTTATTGGGGTGCAAACTAACTTGAACTGTTCAAAATATGAAATCAAATCTAAAGCATTGATAAAAGTATATGATCAGATCCAAAATATTGGCCTAACAATACCCTAGCCGCAAATCATCGATCGAATGACGCTATAGTCGGGGGAGGTAGACCGCTAGTGGTCGGCCTGTCTTAGTCCATATATTGACTGGTGGTTCTTTATATTTTTAAATATTTGTTTTCTTATTTAATTATTTTCGATTCTAAAATTTAAAACATTTATAACTTTTCATATTATTTCCATTTTCAAATGTTATATATAAAATTGTCCCGAAAATCACTAAAGAACACAATTATGCAAGTTTCATACCCAGTTCAGAAGTTTTTGAAAGTTCCTTTTTTGCTCTTGTTATAATTAAGTTTAATTCTTTATTAAAATTCCACTTAAATTTTTTAGGTGTTACATAGCCCTTCTTCTCTTTAATTGTTTTCTTTATTGGATCATTGAATCGCATTCGTCTACTGCTTTAGCCGGGCTTTTCTTCGTTAACATGAAAAGAGATATGTATAAATCTATTTCAGTTGTTTTTCGCCGTATTTTCCTTATACGGGATATTTTTCCTATCTTCGTCATTGGACATTCTTACCCATCCATTTTCTTTTCCCCTTTCAAATCTATCCACCTTTTAAAATAATTTTAAACTTTTAAATGTACAAAAATAGGAAAAATCAGTGAGCCAAACATATGCTCACTTTTCAATTCATTTCAAAGGAAAAGTTTCTTTATCAAAAATCCATTTATCGAAATTTTTTGGCCTAGCCCATTTTAATTTCAAATATAACTTTATAGATAGCTCCTTAATTTCAACTTTCCATATTTTCTTTCTTTTTCAAAATAAAAAGTTTCTAGTGATAAGGGCCTTCTACTTTTAAATAAATCCTTTTAAAACTACTTTAATTTTTTAGAAAATTTAAAATATTATATTAAATTCTTTCACATGGGGTCGAAATCAAAAATGGATTTTATTTGTCCTTTCTTCTGGACTTTTCTTTTTGCCCCTTTATTCTTAACCTCTTCTTATTAAAAATATATATTAAAAAATTATCGTCCTATGGTGGTTTGCTCACACCTTCTAGTGAGAACTGGCTCATTCCTACTTACCACCAAATATGTGCAATATATAGATCCTTACTTCTCATCTGTTTGGATGAAATAGATATCATCAATTGATAATCTAGCAAAATCCAAAATCATAGGGCAACTGGGCCCAACAAAGGAGTCAAGTACCATCTAGCATTAAGGATTCTTATAACACCCCACCTCTATACCCATATTATCTAATAGTATTGCTAAGTAATACTGTCGGATAATATGGAAAATGAGGCGATATGGGTATACACGTGAATATTCATTTGGGTAACACTAGTATGTATTTAATTAAGCATTGAATAAATAACTCAACAATATGTACAAAGTATCGGTACAAAGTAATAAACATATATGCCTCTAGGGTAGAACACTACACAATATAAAATAAATATCAGAAATCGTAGAGTCAGAATCGCATTGATAACATATAATATGTGTTATATATACAACAGGAAGAATACAATACATCTCAAGTGTGCATAGTCTTAATATAATACATTGCGTGATCACTATACTTAAAATAATTACATGCTAACCATTAGATGACATAAACAATACAATACATATAATGATAGGATATATCTATTCTCCAGTATGCTACAATGACATACTAATTGTACAGTCCATGTACCTGAATTGTCTCGGACTAACCCAAGTATTACACAGATAGCACACGAGTCAGACTATGGCTAATCAAAGATCTATGAATATAGGTGACACAATATAAGATCATATTAATAATAGGATAACACAGATAGAGAAATTCAAGTAACATTCAATACATCAATATATATTAGAAATATACGCATGCAATAAACTTATAATACCATATATAATCAACTAAATGTCATATAACTCAAATAACTCAAAATCATGCATAAAATTTCATCATCCATATAGAAACATAAAAAAAACAAAAATCACATTGTGTCGACACGAAAATCCATACCCTCTGAATTGACAATAACCCACGCATGTCCGACCTAAAACAGAACAGACTGACGGAAAGTCGGGAGAAAGAAAAGAAGAGAGAAGAAGAGAATAGAAGATAGAGAGAAGATAGAACCAAACAGAACCATACAGAATCTCACATCACAACGAAAAACATATAATATCATATCAATGATCTTTACAAATCAGAAACTGTATAAATATACACACATCAATCAGAGTTAACAATCAATCAACAGTTATCAGCCTGAACAGTTATAATAACCAGTCACTACAATTGCTGATAATATACAACAACAAACAAAGCACAGCGGATAATCAAAACAAGTATTGTATACGAAAATGAAAAACCCCAGCTCTCCTGCTGAAGCTCCAAAAACACCAAATCTGAACCTGTAAATATACTCGGTCTGACCCGAGCATTGAAAGGGAAGAACGCCCGGATCAGTCTGGTAAACCAGCGTGAGAAACACACTCAACTGAATCTATTAAATTACCAAACTTTTCCTTTATCAAAACAAAAGTATCTCGTAAGACATGTCCATAAATAAACACGGACATGTTTTTATCTTACGATAACTAAAACATATCATGTCAAATCCTCTTATATTATAGTAGTCTATATACAAATAATATTAATCATGGCCTAAATTGTTACGTTGATTAAATTCCAGCATATAGCCAAATAGGGTAATACAATCAAAATGGCAAAGATGTAGTGGGGTTTGGATTTCCATACAAATGACCAGGTGAAGGGACTACCTTCCTGCAGTACATCTCTAGAAGAACGTACCGAGGACCATCACAAAGGATCATCTACCAACATAAGACCGGTCCACCTCTATAACTATATGGTACCGAATATATCATCCTCTGGTCGTTACCGACCTTTACCGAGGGCCCTCATAGTATACAAACCATAATAATCAGATACACGACGTCATAGCGTATAAAGATATATCTAAAAGAGGATGATCATATCCTAATGGGAATGACCCACTTAGCCCTGCTGCATCTAACCTTGTTTTGGACATTTTCGGTTAATGAGGCAAGAGATGACGATTACCTTTCACAAAGCACAATCACATCACTTAGAATGCCACACAGCCATTTGCATTGACTACTAATTGCCTTCCACAAAAATACAACCTTAAGCTTATACGTCTCAAGGAGGGTGTTAAGCTAAGAGAATTTGCCATCTCCGCAACCACTGATGTATGTTTGTAAAAACGAATCTACGTAATCTGTAGAAATACAATGTCAGACAAACATCCATACGAGTTGTCCAGGAACAGGACAAAGCGAAGGTACTTTCCTACCACATCCAGTCGGGAAATCCCTAGGATTAGTAGCGAATAGTCCTTGCATTGGATATTTCATAATGAAGAGACCACTGCTACTGGATGTATATTGGAATTTTAACTTCAAATGATCAACAAGCTGTCCCCTACAACGAAACTCCGAAAATCAATACCATCACAAGCAACCTGCACAATCGTCGCATATACGTAGGTCCAAAGTGGTTTTCAAATAAATCTGATCCCGATCTCTTCGCACCAACAACGCAAAAGCGTTTCTCAGCCTCACATGGAAACTAAGTCTCATAGACTTATCACGTTTCCAACTTTCAAATTGCTATCCATCGGGCTAAGAAGGAAGCTCGATAGATTGGAGTAATACTCTGCACTACACGAATCAGCATCCTCAACACAAATGATAATCAAGCCTATGCAGAAGGCTACATACTAAGTGTACGACTAAATAGTTCCCACATCAAGTCGAGGAACTAAAATTTGGCCAAGTCTGATAGTCGGTTATTTAACTATCAAAACAAACAAACAAATATTTAGCACTATAACAAACACTAGGCCCTTTTAATTAATCTTTTATTAATTAAATCACTTGCCAAATATTCACTTCAAATTATCTTTAAAAAAAAATTCCAAAACCATTTCAACTTCTATATTGGAAAACATTTCCAAATACTTATTTAACAATAAGTAATTCACAATTCTATTTATTTTCAACACTTGGAAAATATTTCATATACTTAAATCACGATTAAGTATATATTTTATTTTATAAGGAAAACGTTCTTTTTAAACATCTTTATTTTGGGTCAAAATGAATGTTTCGTAAAACATCGTTACGACAACCTAAAAATCAATAGTATAGGGATTCGAAAATAAGATAGATATATAAACCCCGATACTATATAAAAATATTTCCTTTCGAAAATCATTTACTATAACAACAGTGTTATAGTCCATCATTTCCTTATTTCTTGAAAACGTCTATATCAACAATGAATGTTGAAATCTATGGTCTCGATACTTAACACATTTTAAAACATCTTTAAACCATTTAACTCAATTTTAAAATATCACTTTCCAAAACATTTCTTTAATATATTATTCACCGTCCAAAATCGTGAGTATAAATCGTTTACCAAATTTAATACTATTTCAACATTTAATTTATAGGATAATTCAGTCAAAAATGGTGAATATAAATCTCTAACCAAATTCAACACTTCTACATATTTAATTAAAGGGTTATCCACTGTCCAAAATCGTGGATATAATTCCTTTAGTATACATCTATATTTAACTTATCAAATTCAATCAATTTTGAATTTATAAATCAATGTTTATAAGTTCCACTTATATATTATAAAAAAATTCATATTCAAAATTCCTTTATAAATCAATTCCATTTAATAACTTAATTACATGCCAAAAATCCAATTATAAGTTAATTACTTATAATCTCTTTATTTTACAACATTCTTCTTTTTATAACTTCACAAATCTTATTTACTTATAAAATCCATTTATACCCATATTTGAACACTTTTGATTTATAAAAATTCAATTTTATAAATCTTATAAATAAACCATTTATAATAATTCAAAATCTCACTTAAAACTATTTTACAAAAAAATCAACTTTATATTTTAAAAATCACATTTCAATTATATTTTGCAAAAATCATAATTTTTGTAACATAAAAATTATAACTTTTATTTATTCAAAATAAATTCAATTCCTTTGCATTTCAAAAATCAATAAAACGTTTATTTCCAAAATCACTTTTAAAATCCTTTTAAATTTGGAAATCATCACTTAAAACATTTTTAAAATATAAAAATAGGCCCAATGCTGCAACAGTACTAAATACAACAATCACAACATCCAAAACATCATATATCATATGATAACAGAATATATATCAATATCTGTAAATAAATCGATACTGTTGAGGAATCCAGTTGGATCCCTCCAACCTGTCACCTGCAACAAATATACATATTAGAATATTGTACAATGTCTGCATCGAGGCAGCCACGCGTACAAAGGTTCATCCGCTCATACACCGAAACGTATAAGGTCATATGCTCCACTAGGCAGGTACATATATCCAAATACCAATCAATATATCATATATCATCCAAACAATCATCATATAATAAATTATTTCTCACTTATATAAAAATATCAGTGAGTTAGAAAGAGTGAGTTGTACTCACATTGCGTCTAATAGCAGTTTCAATGTTTTATTCCAAATGAAATTAAACGCGCGTTTAATAATACCCAAAATTCACACTAGCTCCAATAAGATCCAAACAAGCTCCATCGCATAGTGCTCGTCAATACGGTTCCAATGCAATTTGTTTCATTAATTTTCGACCTCGTATGACCAAGTTATGATGTTACAAAGATTACACGAATTTTAATATAATTAATTTCACAAATTTTATTTATTTTTAAACCTAGATTGCATATCAACCGTTCGATTTGCATTCTTTCCATCAGGGCCACACAAGCCATCTTCTTCTCCCTCAGTTAAACATCGTGCACGTTAAAACCCATAACCGCCTCCTCTTCGTTAATTTCCGCGACCACCAACGACGACCGGAGGTCGATCGAACCACGACATCACGAGCGCCATCACGTGCTACACCCCCCAGCCCCAGTCATGCCAAGCTCGGCCTCGCCTGCGCTTGGAAAAACATGCATGACCGCACGAACTTCATGCCAGATCTTGGCGAATTCTTACCTCCGATGACGATCATCACTGTTGGATTTGTAGATCTCGTCGCCCTCTACATTTTTGTAGTTGAAAGTTTCGTGCAAAAATCGATGGATTTAGAGATGATAGAGGAGAAATATCGTGTAATTCTAACCATAGAAATGTTAATGGCGGCTGAAAACCCTAGGGTTGAGGTTTGCAAATAGAAAGAATAACGTCCTTTTATAGAAAATTTGACGACACTATTCACCCAAATTTTTTTCGAACTCGAAACGAAACGAGTCGCCTGGCGTTTATAATGTTTTACGCCTATTCCGAACGCAATGGAATATATATCAGGAGCCAATTCGATCATATTTGGAAGATAGGTTTTCGAACCGACTATTTAAATTTAAAATTCACTTAAACAGATTTCTACGCATTTTAGCTTTCTCCGGACAAACCGTAAATCCAATTGGCACGAAATTTAAAATCTTACTATAATTTAACATTACGGATCCAATGAAAATAGTTTCGTCGAAATCCGAGACTGTTTGAAAAATGACTATTTTACTCGTCAATTAAATATTAAAATATTCAATTCTGCAATTTAACTTTTAATTCGATTTTAAAAGTTTTGTAACATCATTCTAACTCAAATAGAATTTAATTCAACTTTATAAATCATTTTTATTCACTTTAAATTCAATTTCCAATTATTTACGCAATTTCAAATATTAAATCAACAATTTAGTTATCCAATTAAATCCTTATATTCAAATATAAGTTATTCGACTTATAAAATTAACTTGTGAATATTTAAAATCAATTAAGTATACGAATATCGAATGATGGAAATTCTGTTTCGTTACATTCTCCCATACTTAAAAGAATTTCGTCCTCGAAATTACCGAGTAAGAAAAAGTCACAAAATTCATTAAATTTTTAAAACAATTCGTTAAAACTAGATATCAAATCCAATTTAAACATTTCAGCCTTTTCCAAAATCCATTAGTTTAGCTTCTTATAAAACTTTACTAAGTTTTCAAATTCATTCATAGTTATTCTTTTCAAAACCAACTACTATCGTTTAACTTTTAATTCAAAAATCCAACTTTAGTTACCAAAAGTTTTCCAATTTTCTAACGCCCTAAATTTTCAAAAAAATTCGCCAGCGTCTCCTTTGCGCGGTTAGATCCGGAAAAAATAACAACAATGTATAAATCAAAAATATACATCTCATCATCGAGGATGAGGCATCCCGAAGGGAAAAAGGTATAAAAGTACGATATGTAATCCGCGATATGTACCTTATATATTATTAGCGAGCATATATGGCTAATATAGCACGAAAGCGAGCTCCAAATGCGAAGCACGCGCCATCCGCACCTACTATACACTCAACAAACCAATGAGAAACATGTATATATGAAAGTAATATCAATATATTACATATACCAATAACTATATATGTCAATATAGCAAATGCAACAAAAGCAACAAATCCAACCATCCAACAACTATCATCCAACAAACTAAAATATACATCCAATCAATCCATAACCAAATCAATATTCATTCACTTCTCAATAACATTCATTGAATTGATTTTCAATTTAATCAAATTTTGATTTATTAACATTGGATTTTACTAACATTCATTTATTCATATCTAATTAGTTTATATTCACTAATTACATTCAAGTTTGTTCGCTTCCAATTCAAATCAAATCAATTCTAATTAAATTCACTTAACTTCCCATTTGAATTCAATTATTTTACTCTCATTTCATATGAATTTTTATACAATCAACTAGCATCCATCTAATAATCAATGCATATCCAACATTACCAAATTAATTTACTTTACATTCATTCAATTTGGTTCAACGCTTTTAATTTCAATTGGTTTAATATTCAGTGGACTTTCATTTAATTATTCAATTCACAACTTCATAACTTAAGTTTTATCCAAATTCTTAACAATGACATTTCCAATGCTGATTCATTTTACAATTAAAGTTGAATTTCTCAAGTTCACATTTATTTAATTCACTTTATCAATTTACTTTGATACCAAAATCAACTTCATTCAACATCGCCTAAGTTATATTTCTTCACAACATTTCATTCTATTTGACTTAACTTATATTTCAACTTCGTTTACATTCACTTTCACTATACAACTTAAGTTCACTACAAATTTTAATTCAAATTCTACTTTATTTAATTTTTTATATAAGTCTAATTTCATCTCACTATTCAAATTTATATTTTTGTTTTTCTTAGCAAAATTGTCTAACCATTTTAAAAATTCGTTTTACTTACATTTTCTCACTTTATAAGTTATACAACTTATTATTATTTAAACTTCCGTAAACATTTACCTAAATGTGCTTCCATTCACGTTTTATAATTTCAAATCATCGTTATATAATCACTTTACACTTAGGTTTAATTTCATTTCAATAGCATATCCAATCTAGTTCAATCCAATTCAATTTATTTAACCTTCCTTTAGTTAAATTTCGAATCATATATTTTATTATGCTAGTCACATTTATTTCAACTTTACCAAAGCTAAAATTTTATTATCTCATATATTATAAGTCCAAAACTTATTTTACTTATATTTATCAATTACAACTTAGAATTTAAATCAAATTTATTTATTCAAACAAAACTTCGATTTCAATTTACTATTGGTAGCAAATCCATCACACAGAAACTCGAAAATGATACTGATGATGTTGCAGTCATCACCCTTATTATTTCCCAGCAACAGTTGTGAATTCAGTGCTTTATATTCTTTTTAAAAATTTCTTTCATTTATAAATCACATTTATAAACCTTTTTACTTATATAATTTATTATTTTCTAATTGTTGTTTCTATTTAGATTATTCAAACATCTTTCATTAACTTATATATATTTACATTTTCAAACAACCAAACAATCAATTTGCAAACACTTTAATAATTTCTGAAAAATTATTTCTTTTATATATAAAATATAATAGAGGTAAAATTATTTCATTTACCTAATTTAAAATGATATTATGTCGACTAGCCTCATTCAAGTGTTTGAAAATCCCTATCGATAATATGGCGTCCCACATACCGACCAGAATTCACAAACAACTCAACGGATAAGCAAAACGATATAAAATATTTTATATTACTAACAAATACGCGCCCTGATGTGCACGTAAATGTGCATATTTTTAACACCATATTTATTCTATTTAAATTAAATAAACGATCATATTGGGTATTTTAACTTGTTTTAACCAAAATCCATATTAATTCCAAATTGTCACATATCCATCTTCATATAGTGGAAAAACGGTCATTTGTGTGCATATATTTCTTTGAGAAAAATAAATTGAAAATTTATATATATTTGTGTAGGAATTTGATCTCAAATAGGAATGGTTTCATGAAGACATATGCATGCACAACATGAATATAAAGGAATGAAGATGGAAATAATTCAAAGTGAAGATCATGGAGGACCCTACCTACCCACCTACTTTAATGTACAAATTAGAGGCTAATGCACATGCTTATGGAATTAATGGCTTCATGTACACTTAAATGATAATTAGTAGAAGCTAATGATTACTTGGCCTCCACACTTTCTCAAGGGTACTTTGGTCATTCACCAAATTATGGATTAGGGTTTCATGCTTGTATAAATAATCCCTTATGTTTCATGTAACCCTCCTCTCTTCATCTTCCTCTTCATTAGTTTAGGCTCAAAATAAAAGAAAAACTTCTCTTCTTTCTTTTTATGGCTACTTAGCCATTTCTCTTTTATGTAATTTTTTTATGCAACTTCAATATATGTTCTTTTCCTTTTCATGCTTATTTACTTTCATGTTGTAGTGTAGATTTATTTTTCATCCAAGTAGAATACTTTTCTTTATCTTGCTTTCTTTTTTCTTTTCTTTTTCTCTCATGTTGCAATCTACATTTGTTCATATGATAACAAATATGAGAGGCTAAACCCCTTCAATTTAGGGGTAATGAAGCTCTCTAATCGTGTAGCTTCAACTTAATTTGATGTTTATGCTCTCTTTTTGTGCTTAATGAGAATGACTGAAGTGGTTTAATAATGTTGTTTAGCTTTGAATTTGATAGTCTATGTTGTTCATAACAAATAGGCTATGCTTAAACAAACAAAACAAAATTGCCTCTTCATCTACATATGATTATGGCAAAGAAGTGATTGTTGAAATTAAAATTTGATGGCTTATATTTCTAATTAATAGTTAATAGGCCATGCTTAAAATAGATTTTGCTTTCAACTTTGTTATCATTTTTCATGTGAGTTAGTAAATGATTTAAGGGGTGTGCTATAGTTTGATGGCTTATGTTGAGCTAATTAATAGCATAAATAGGCCATACTTATGATAAACACATCAATTAAGCTGACTAATGACAAAGAAAAGAGATATCATAACTTCATTTTGTTGATTTATGTGATCTAGAGAGTGGAAGTTGCCTCTAAATTGTCTTAACACTCTCATATTTTTATCTATTTTCTTTTGTCATTTTCTCCTTTTTTTTAGTTAATCACTCTTTCAACTTTGGTTAATTTGATTGAGTAGAATTATAAAATCATCAATTCCCTGTGGATCGACCCATATTCGCCACGTGCTACATTCGTACACCGTGCGCTTGTGGTTATTTTTAATTTGAAATTTTTCGACGGTTTTCTAACTTCATAGAATTTCCATCGATTAACACGCTCATATATATAATACATTCAACTCAATCTAGGGCGCTACTGTCCCTATCTATATTGAGTACAAATCAAAGCTTATGGATATACAAAAACTAAGCTCTGATACCAGCTGTGACGATCCAAAAATCCGTACCCTCTAAATCGACAATAACCCACACATGTTCGACCTAAAACAGCATAGATTGACGGAAAGTCAGGATAAAGAGAAGAAGAGAGAAGAAGAGAAGAGAAGAAAGAGAGAAGATAGAACCAAACAGAATCTCACATCGCAGCGGAAAACATATAATATCATATCAATAATCTTTACAAAACAGAAACTGTATATATATACACATCAATCAGAGTTAACAATCAATCAACGATTATCAGCCTGAACAGTTATAACAACCTATCACTACAATTGCTGATAATATACAACAACAAACAAAGCATGGCGGATAATCAAAACAATTATGTGTATACGAAAATGAAGATCTCCAGCTCTCTTGCTGAAGATCCAAAAGCACCAAATTTGAACCTGTAAATATACTCGATCCGACCCGAGCATTGAAAGGGAAGAATGCCTGGATTAGTCTGGTAAACCAACGTGAGAAACACACTCAACTGAATTTATTAAATTACCAAACTTTTCCTCTATCAAAACAAAAATACCTCGTAAGATAAGTCCACAAATAAACACGGACATGTTTCTACCTTACGATAACTAAAACATATCATATCAAATCCTCTTATATTATAGTAGTGTCTAATATATACAAATAATATTAATCATAGCCGAAATTGTTACATTGATTAAATTCCAGCATATAGCCCAATTGGGTAATACAATCAAAATGGCAAACACGTAGTGGGGTTTGGATTTCCATACAAATGATCAGGTCAAAGGACTACCTTCCGGCAGTACATCTCTAGAAGAATGTACCGAGGACCATCACAAAGGATCCTTTACCAAACAAGATCGGCCCACCTCTATAACTAGATGGTACCGAATATATAATCCTCTGGTCGTTACCGACCTTTACCGAGGGCCGTCAGAGCATACAAGCCACAATAATCAGATACACGACGTCATAACGTGTAAAGATATATCTACAAGAGGATGATCATATCCTAATGGGAATGACCCACTTAGTCCAGCTGTATCTAACTCTATTTTGGTCATTTCTGATTGATGAGGCTAGCGGTGACGATTACCTTTCACAAAGCACAATCACATCAATTATAATGCCACACGGCCATTTTCGTTGACTACTAATTGCCTTCCACAAAAATACAACCCTTAAGCTCGTACGTCTCAAGGAGGGCGTTAAGCTAAGAGAAGTTGCCTTCTCCGCCACCACTGATGTACATTTGTAAAAACCAATGTACGCCGACAAACATCCATACAAGTAGTCCAGGAACAGGACAAACCGAAGGTACTTTCCTACCACATCATTTCGGGAAATCCCTAGGATTAGTAGAGAATAATCCTTGCATTGGATATTTCATAATGAAGAAACCGCTACTACTGGATGTATATATGGGATTTTAACCCCAAACGATCAACAAGCAGTCCCCCACTATGAAACTCCAAAAATCAATATCATCACAAGCAACCTGCATAATCGTCGCATATATGTTGTTCAGAAGTGGTTTTCAGATAAATCTGATCCCGGTCTCTTCGCACCAACAACGCAAAAGCGTTTCTCAACCTCACACAGAAACTAAGTCTCATAGACTTCTCACATTTTCAACTTTCAACTTGCTATCCTTCGGGCCAAAAAGGAAGCTCGATAGATTGGAGTAATACCCCACACTACACGAATCAACATCCTCAACACAAATGATTATCAAGCGAGGAACTAAAATTTCGCCAAGTCTGATAGTTGGTTATTTAGCTATGAAAACAAGGCCCTTTTAATTAATATTTTATTAATTAAATCACTTGCCAAATATTCACTTCAAATTATCTTTAAAAATATATTTCCAAAACCATTTCAACTTCTATATTGGAAAACATTTCCAAATAATTATTTAATAATAAGTAATTCACAATTCTATTTATTTTCAACACTTGGAAAATATTTCATATACTTAAATCACGATTAAGTATATATTTTACTCTATAAGGAAAACGTTCTTTTTAAACATCTTTATTTTGGGTCAAAACGAATGTTGCGCAAAACATCGTTACGACAACCCAAAAACCAATAGTATAGAGATTCGAAGATAAGATAGATATATAAACCCCAATACTATATAAAAACATTTCCTTTCGAAAACCATTTACAATAACAACAGTGTTATAGTCCATCATTTTCTTACTTCTTGAAAACGTCTATTTCAACAATAAATGTTGAAATCTATGGTTTCGATACTTAACACATTTTAAAACATCTTTAAACCATTTAACTCCATTTTAAAATATCACTTTCCAAAACATTTCTTTAATATATTGTTCACAGTCCAAAATCGTGAATATAAATCGTTTACCTAATTTAATATTATTTCAACATTTAATTTAAAGGATAATTCACTGTCAAAAATCGTGAATATAAATATCTAACCAGATTCAACACTTTTATATAATTAATTAAAGGATTATCCACTGTCCAAAATCGTGGATATAATTCCTTTAATATACTAATTAACTTATCAAATTCAATCAATTTTGAATTTATAAATCAATGTTTCTAAGTTTCATTTATATATTATAAAAACTTTCATATTCAAAATTCCTTTATAAATCAATTCCATTTAATAACTTAATTACATGCCAAAAATCCAATTATAAGTTAATTACTTATAATCCCTTTATTTTACAACATCCTTCTTTTTATAACTTCACAAACCTTATTTACTTATAAAATCCGTTTATACCTCTATTTTAACACTTTTGATTTATAAAAATTCAAGTTTATAAGTCTTATAAATAAACCATTTATAATAATCCAAAATCTCACTTAAAACTATTTTACAAAAAATCAACTTTACATTTTAAAAATCACTTTTCAATTATGTTTCGCAAAAATCATAATTTTTATAACATAAAAATTATAACTTTTATTTATTCAAAATTAATTCAATTCCTTTACATTTCAAAAATCAGTAAAACGTTTATTTCCAAAATCGCTTTTAAAATCCTTTTAAATTTGGAAATCATCACTTAAAACATTTTTAAAATATAAAAATAGGCCCAATGCTGCAATAGCACTAAATACAACAATCACGGCATCCAAAACATCATATATCATATGATAACAGAATATATATCAATATCTGTAAATAAATCGATACTGTTGAGGAATCCAGTTGGATCCCTCCAACCTGTCACCTGCAACAAATATACATATTAGAATATGTGTACAATGTCCGCATCGAGGCAGCCGCGCATACAAAGGGCCATCCGCTCATACACGGGAACGTATAGGGTCATCTGCTCAACTAGGCAGGTATATATATCCAAATACCAATCAATATATCATATATCATCCAAACAACATCAATCATCATATAATAAATTATTTTCCACTTATATAAAAATATCAGTGAGTCAAAAAGTGTGAGTTGTACTCACATTGCGTCCAATAGCAGTTTCAGTGTTTTATTCTGAATTAAATTAAACGCGCATTTAATTTTAACAAAAATTCACACTAGCTCTAATCAGCTCCAAACTAGCTTCATCGCATAGTGCTCGTCAATACGGTTCCAACGCAATTCATTTCATCAATTTTCGACCTCATATCACCTAGTTATGATGTTACAAAAATTACACGAATTTTAATATAATTAATTTCACAAATTTTATTTATTTTTAAACCTAGATTGCATATCAGTTGTTCGATTTGCATTCTTTCCATCACAGCCGTACAAGCCATCTACTTCTCCCTCAGTTAAACATCGTGCATGTTAAAACCATAACCGCCTCCTCTTCGTTAATTTCCACAACCATCAACGACGATCGGAAGTCGATCGAACCACGGCATCACGAGCGCCATCACGCGCTACACCCCCGGCCCCAGCCACGCCAAGCTTGGCCTTGCCTACGCTTGGAAAAACATGCACGAACGCATGAACTTCATCGCCAAATCATAGCGAACTCTGACCTCCGATGGCGATCATCACCGTTGGATTTGTAGATCTCGTCGCCCTCTACGTTTTTGTAGTTGAAAGCTTCGTGCAAAAGTCGATGGATTTGGAGATAATAGAGGAGAAAGATCGTGTAACTCTAACCATAGAAATGTTAACGGCGGCGGAAAACCCTAGGATTGATTTAGGTTTGCAAATAGAAAGAATAACGTCCTTTCATAGAAAATTTGACCACACTATTCACCCAAATTTTTTTCAAACTCGAAATGAAACGTGCCGCCTGGCATTTATAATGTTTTACCCCTATTCCGAATTCAATGGAATATATATCGAAAGCCAATTCGATCATATTTGGAAGATAGGTTTTCGAATCGACTATTTAAATTTAAAATTCACTTAAACAGATTTCTACGCGTTTTAGCTTGCCCCGGACAAACTGTAAATCCGATTGACATGAAATATGAAATCTTACAATAATTTCACATTACGGATCCAATGAAACTGGTTTCGTAGAAATTCGAGACTGTTTGAAAAATGACTATTTTTACTCGTCAATTAAATATTAAAATATTCAATTTCTGCAATTTAACTTTTAATTCGATTTTAAAAGTTCTGTAACATTATTCTAATTCAAATAGAATTTAATTCAACTTTATAAATCATTTTTATTCACTTTAAATTCAATTTCCAATTGTTTATGCAATTTCAAATATTAAATCAATAATTTAATTATCCAATTAAATCCTTATATTTCAAATATAAGTTATTCGACTTATAAAATTAACTTGTGAATATTTAAAATAAATTAAATATACGAATATCGAATGACAGAAATTCTGGGTCGTTACACACATAATCAACACAAATGGGTGAAACATTCATATTTTGAAACCACCATCTAAATCAAAAATATTAGTAAATAAGAATCACCAAGTATAATCAGGCAAGCATACAGCATTGCCCTAATATATCTCTCAATCTTGATAAATAGAACATCATCATCAATTATTAAAGATCGGATAGGGTGCCTATCAATATGAACCGTAATATGAGAATCCATTATACTCAAAACAAATATCTCAAGTATAATCTCATATTCTCATAGATATAACTATCTGAATATATCATGATGGGATATAATTGTATGATAGACATGAAGTCCCAAGTAGAGCTATATAAATATTACAATATATGGGTCATATAACCCATCCCTATATTAAATTAAGATGTATCAATGTCAAACTACTACTCCATTAGTACCAGAAGGAGACTGATTACATAAAGCAAGCTTCAGAGACACAGAGTATCTACAATCTTAGTTACCATCATGGAATAGTGACACATATCCACCGATGTGCTCGTCAACGCGAGGACTCAAAAGTCATATCCGACTCTATCCCTTATAAGTAACAGACAGATGGCCTATGCAACATAGGGGAAAATGCACGAAGCAAGAGCACAAAGCCATATAAATATAGAGTGTTACATATCTGAGGCGCGACCCCATGATCAGGCCGCTAGGGTGGATTCTAACTATCTGGTCCTCTCCAACGCAAATAAAAGGAGTACATCATACTAGTGGCATATAGAATTAATACATAAAGACATGAAGCCTTGCTCATCATTAGACACATAGCCATACTCACTGAATGTACCCACAAAGCCATACTCATCTCTATGTGTATCACCTCACACACATAACATTATTTCTCTCGTGCGATTGTTATTTACTTACAATGGATAATCAAGCAAATATCACAACATCCCATGTCACTGCGTGATACTCAAATGTTTATTCGCTGCTTATAATTTCTACTTAATCCTCAAAATATTCTATATAACGAGTCCAAAGAATAACTGAAGAAATATTAACTAATGCCTCATCCCAAACGGTATTACAACTCCATTTATTCAAATTTATTGTCATACAAAATTAAATATCATGAAACTATATAGAGATTCCTCACCGTATCATATCAGAACTATCAATTAGAACAATATCAACAGTGAACCATCCAAATCAATATAGAAGAGGTGAGAAGTCAGTAAAACAAGATAAAATCTCATTAATCAAATATATAAGAAATGTTCTTATCTTAGCTTATTATCTGCATATATTGCTTTAAAATACTTGAAATACTAACAAGAAAGTTGTTTCTTATCTTCCAAAGTTTATAACATTTTTGAAATAACTATTTAAACCCATATATGAATTAGGAAAGTGATTATATTTACAAATAATGTAATAGGACTTCATAAATAAATTTTGTATACCAAAAACAAAGAGAACCTTTAAAATATATATTACGTATTGAATAATTAATTCCCTTGACTTATATAATCCAAAATAGAGATTTAAATATAAAATTCACTTCAAAACCTTTGCTTATTTGTATTTTAAAATATTCAAGAACACTTTACAAATAAAATATCCTTTATAAAAGTGTGTCTACGATTTTCTATAGTTAATTATTATACACACATACATACTTTAAAATAAATTCCTTTTTAGTTCAATCGTATTAATTACCATTTAAAACTTAGCTCTATACTTAAGTCACTGGCAACTTGAATTAAAATCACTCAGTAACATTTAAAAATCATTTTATAATCCATAATTACCAAATATATTCAAATAAATTTATAATTTGTAGAATAAATTTTTATTCATTCAAAACTATATATTACCCAAAATCTCTTACTTACATTCAAAATTATAGATAATACTCCTTAACATTTATATGTATTTTAAAATCATTTCATATTTTATAAATAGCATATAAGGTTTCTAAATAATAATGTGAAAACTATTCATAAAATTAAAATGTAATGATTGTAATAATGACTATTAGAGGATTTTGTGAATGAAAGAAACTATATTTATAATTGAAATACATTTCTAAAATATATAAGAGAAGTTGAATTGAGTAAAACTTTAATAAATTATTTTGAGAATACTTTTAACACGATATTTTATATCTTTTAAATAATTTTCCAATGTTTCTAAACGAATATAAATAAAACATCCATAGAAGGCACACACATCTATATCCAAATTATATATACATATATATGGAGCATTCAACTACACTCCAAATAGTGCGAGATCCCTACAATTCCATTATCCACCTTAAGTTTCCATTTAAATAATCATTCTTTCTCTCTCTCTTCCCTCTCACACCATTGTTTAAATAAAAACTTACGGCTGAAAATAAGGGGCGATTGGGGTGCTGTGAAATAGGGGTACCGTAGAACTCTCCTATATATGTGTGTGTGTAATAATCTGTCCATAGAAGGCTTTTTTATCATATGGAAGGGGACGGTCTTACCCTTACGGTATGGTTGGTGTGGTGATTTTAATTGCTTTTTGCTTGAGGATGTCTCTTGGGATACGAGATTCATCTACTATCCCGATTCAGTTGACTATGTTCATTCTTTAGCTTTTCTTTTTTCAGAATTCCTTTATGCAATTGGTCGTGTACTAATGTCTAAGGGGAGTGGTTCTTCCTCTTCGAAGGGGGACTAGGTCTTGTGTTGTTATAGTTTTAGTAGTTTAGCATTTTAGCCAAACTCATGTTTTTCATCTCTTTTAGCTGCTCTGATGCATGTACCGAGCACCTGTTTTCCCATTCATTTGTATATCCTATAAGGGTCCGGTCAACCATACTAGCTTTGCTCAAAAAAAATCTGCAATTAGACAGAGTTTTGTTTGCAAATTGTCACTTCCTACCAACATAATAAATCAATTCATCATATAACAATCACATCTCGACTAAACCATACAGTAATCAAATTAAATAAAAGCATCCAATCACATTTTAACCAACTCATTCGTTCACAACCAATAATATTACCACATAATCAATTGAACTAACTAATTCACTCCAATGACTATGGGTCATCGCAAATAACTATATTTCAATTATGTGGAATAAATTTTACAATCTTATCAACATCATACTATACAATTTTTAGGGACTAATTTTCCAAAATTTCCAGATTAGGGTTTATATGCCAATCCTTCACAATTACATAACTTGCAGAATATGTAGGCGAATCATTTAAATACATTAATTTTAAGCTTACAACTCAAGGGGTCTTGCATAGGCATAATAATTACATAAAATTCAACGATATAAATTTCTACTTTATGTACAAATCATGTAATTTTCCGCTCTCCATTTTAGCTTTCTTAACCTCCAAATTCGAATTCATTCCTCCTAACTGACTCTATTTCCTTTCCAACCTAAAAATATATATAAAAGAATATACACATATCCATTAGAATTACATATTTGAGAGAAGATTTGAGTTATGTGGAATTTAGATTTATAATTATAGAGTTTAGCTCATTCGCAAATTGATTCATGCCTTTCCTTCTTCTCTTTTATTTTCTACCCTTCTCCAATATATATATATATATATATATATATATATATATATATAGTATTTTTATAGTTTCTAGAAATAGTGGAGAAGGGAAAATGGAAAAGCTCTTCTTCACTGCTCTGTTCAAAAAATATGAGAAGAAAAATGAGGGGTTAGGCCTGTATTTATAGGCACTGAATTTAGTTTATTCGGTAGATTATAATTTATTAAATCCAGGTCATTAGGCCAAGCTTCAATCCTAGCGGCCATAACACAAACCAGTCGATCGCTCCTCATAGGAAGTTGACTATCCCAATGAGGCTGTCAACCAGTGGTGGTCCTTCATTGATTATTGTTTATTTCCTCATTTGAATTTTTTTAAATTATTTTTGATCTGAAAACTTCAAATATAGGTAACTTCTTCGTATGAACTCCGATCGTGAAACTTTATATATATGAAATTTACTCGAAAATTTTTCACAAACACAATGGTATAAGTCTTATGGCCAAATTCGAACATTTTCTCAAAATCCATTTTTGAATCTTAGTTAATTATTTATTAATTCCTTTTAATATATTTACCGTTTATTTTACGGGGTGTTACAATATCTCTTCCATTTGGATATTCACTGTTATTTCAAATGATGCACATTATATACACACATACATATACATACCTATATATATATACATATATATATTTGTAACTGTGAGTTGGTTAGTTTATGGAAATTCGCATGGCAAACTATACGGCTAAATTGTATATTATATAATTGCAATGAATTAAAATATAGAAATTTTACATCCTAAATCAAATCAGACCATTCCTAATAAATTATTAATAGTTTACAATTCAAATAACAAAAAAATCTAGAAATAACTACACAATTATATCGATATCATATCTCATGAATTTTAGGGTCTATTTTCCCTAAATTCCAGATCTAGAGTGTATATATCATTTCATCAAAGTTAAACAATTTACTGAATATGTAGGCAAGGATTTCAAGTTATATTCATTTATTTACGCCTAAAATTCAATGGTTTGCACATAGGAGTAATAACCAAAAATAGAATTTCAATGATATAAATTTAGTACTATGTAAATTACATAATTTTTCACTCACCTTATAGCTTTCAAATTTTCAGACCCAAACTCATTCTTCTTACTTGACTACTTTTCTTTTCGCAGAATTGATTCACTCCTTCTCTTCTTCTCTTTTATTTTTTGTTCTTCTTCAATATATATGTATGTATGTATGTACGTACGTATGTATGTATGTATGTATGTATGTATGTATGTATGTATGTATGTATGTATGTATGTATGTATGTATGTATGTATGTATGTATGTATGTATGTAAAATATATTTATAGTTTCTAGAAATAGTGGAGAAGAAAGAATTGTAAAGCTTTGATGCTCTATTTAGAAAATATGTGAAGAAAAATAAGAGGCTAACCTATATTTGTAAGAACTTGAATCAATTATGTGTGTTAGATTATTATTTACTAAATCTGGGCTATTTAGACCGAGGTTCATAATACGTTGGCCAGTCGACCAGTCGATATAAGTGATCGGTCGACCAGCTCTATCTAGTTGTCGGCCGGTTGTCCTGATGCTATTTTTATTAGTAACATTATTTTGCCATTAGTTATTAATATTTATTTACTTAATCCATTTTGAATTATTTTTGATCCAAAATCTTTGAACATCGATAACTTCTTCATTCAAACTCTGATCACGAAGCTTTATATACAAAAGTTGCTCAGAAAATTGCCATGAATACGATGACGCAAGTTTCATGACCAAATTATGACGTTTGCTCGAATTCCATTTTTGAGCTTTATGAATTATTTATTTATTCTTTTTAATTAATTTCTACTTATTTACAGGGTGTTACGTTGAATTTTCTCAACATATCGAAAGAAACTACTCGCTCGTACCTAATATTTTTTGGACAGCCTAAGTATAATATATATATATATATATAGCTTGCTCAACAAATACATATAGTTATTTTACCTTATCTATTTATAAATCAATAATACTACCCATAATATTCCTAGCTTTAGTTTACTCTACAACCAGAGAGCATGCAATTAATTTATTAATATATAAATAGTAGAGGACAATATTTGTACTAAAGATTCATAACCTTTAATATATTTTTGGTTATTAAATTGAAATTTCTAAAACATTACAGGATAAGTATATGTTTTTGGTTATTATATTGAAATTTCGAAAAAATTAATTGTCACAACAAAAATAAAAATAAAGTTTGATTATAAATAACTATGGTTTAACTAGTATATATGAAGATTCATGAGTGATAATCATGAAGTATATCCTAATTGTAATCTTTGTTTAAAAGAGTGGTTGATTTAAAGTAAATGAGATAACATTTTCAGTCTTCTAAGTTAAATGGTGCTACAATGATGTTGCGTAACTCTCTCTCTTTAAAAAAAAGGGAGAAAATAATAATAATAATAATAATAATAATAATAATAATAATAATAATAATAATAATAAAGCTTAAAAAATGGGTTTTTGTGAAAATAAGAAACACCTAGAGTCATGTGTTCACACGCAAGTGTGTACACTCGCCAATCACTGTACCCTTCTCACGTAAGCCCGTAAGGCAGTGCATGATTTGTATATCTGGCCATAGTTTACTTGAATTAGGTTTATGTAAATAAATTTTTAATAAGAATAACAACCTAGAGTCATGTGTTCATATGCAAGTGTGTACAGTCGCCATGCTCTGTACCTTATCACATAAGTCCAAAAGACAGTGCATGATCGGTATCTCCGGCCTCAGTTTATTTGAGTTAGGTGTGTAAATAATAATGTTAATACTTTTCAAAAATAGGGAGAGCAAGCAATTGAAATCCAAGCACTATTTTCACTTAGTTGATTCGACTAGTTATTCAAAAGAAATAAAAATACCACTTTGAGAAACTCTGATAATCAACTAAGGATCCATTTCATAGTTGCACTATGTTATCAACCGAAGCAACTAGCTAAACTAGAGACTAATTGTGATGGTAAATTAAATTTTGTTGGAAGTTTTGACGAGTAAAAGGACTTAAATTTCTTGATAATGACCAGATTTTATATTTAACTTATTCATGTTAATTTAAAAGTAAATTCTTTATTTGTAAATACTTTCAAAAACTTGCATTCGTATCTTTGTAAATAAATCTTGTATTTAGGAATTTTTCATGTTGTATTTGGAATTTGTGGGTAGTATCCGCTGAAAATCCTCATCAGACAACACTCGTCCTACTAGGTGCACCTAGAGGTTTAACGGCTTGTGCATACGCTCAATGCAATCGTACTCCCTACGAAAGTGGATTTATCTTAGTTTTTCTTTATTCGAGAACGATAAAAAGGTATGTGGGGGCATTTGGTATGCATGTAAATATGTATATTTTTACTCACACACTTAATCTCATTTTAGTAAAATAAATGTTATAATTGGGTGTTTTTAAATATTTAAAACCAAATTTCAAAAAATGATTTCAAGTCATCATTTATGCATCTACATAGAGGCAAAACGGTAATTTTCGTGTGTGAATAATTTAGGAAAAAATTACTCACATGTTTTAATTTGTTTTATAGGAATTTGGATCCAACTTGAAAGTGGCTTCGTGGAAATATACATATACAAGAGTTGGAAGCTAAAGAAATGAAGAAATAAAAGAATCTATGTAATTATGGAGTATCCCACTTACCCACTAACTATAGAACAAAATTAAGATCAAAAGCACATGTTACTGGAGATTAAAAGCACATGCACATTTAATGGAGGATTAATTTCATGCTAATGATAACTTGGAGGCCACATTACCTCAAGGGCATTTTAGGAAGCTCACTAAAAATGGATTAGGGTTTCAGTCAGATATAAATAACCCTCTTATGCTCATGTAAGGGATTTTTATGATCTCGTCATATTATGCAAGTTGTAGCCACAAAATTAATGAGAAACAAAATGGCTTCCTAAGCCTCTTCTTCTCCTTTGTTCTGTACATGCTTTTATTTTATTTTATGCTCATTTTTATTTACATATTGTTAACTTGGTTTTTAACCCAATAGAAATCAAAGGGAACTAGAACATCTACAGTAAGTCAAAATATCTCAAGGATCAACCACGAAGACCGAAAGGGAAAAAGAAAACGACCAAAGAAGAAAAATGCCAAAACAAGCTAAGGCAATGAATCGCTAGTGATCCGTCGCCATGGATCGCTAGAGATCGATAAAGCTTGCTCTTGGATCCTCCAGTCCTCTTGCATTATGATCTAATATGTTCCCTAGAGATGTTTGCCAAGTTTCATAGCATTCCAAACAATCTAGCTCGAGAAGTGAAGACTCATGGGATTCAGTCTGTTTGACCAAAAGCAGCTAACTTAAAATGTACCTACAGAACACATACGAAGTTGGATTGACTTGAAATTTTGAGAGAATATTTAGAAGATGTTAAAAAAGGATAAAAAATGAGAGCATTTGGAGTTGATTTGATGGATCTTTAGCGATCCATCTGGATGGATTGCTAGCAACCCATCCTGATTGGGCCCCACCACCTCAAATTTTTATGGGTTGTCCCTAACCCCTTCTAGAGTGTTCCTACAAAGTTCATTTGATTTCATTAATATTTAAGCGATTTATGGATGATTCTTATGAACCAAATGACCCATTAAGAGGGATGATCAAACTAACTCCAAATGACTTGATATTTGAACGAGGCGCCTAAACAGAAGATAGAAAGACAACTAAACAAAGATCGCTCAAAAATATACTAAGTGGATGGATAACTAGCGATCCATCAAGATAGGTCGGGTCGCCCCAAACTTTCCGAGCTCCTTCATAGCACTGAGTAAAGGATTCTGGTAGAAAAATATGCTAAGTTGATGGATAACTAGCGATCCATCCCTTATGGATAGCTAGCAATCAATAGCCTATAGATAGCTAGTGATCCATAGATATGACTCGGATTGATTTGAGATTTTCGGTGATGACTTGGCATAACAACTGGACTCTTCTACACTTGGACTTCTGGCCCAACACTCACTGGACTCGCCTATAAATACTCACCTACCTGCAACTAGAGATGGATCTTTTCCGAAGAGAGAACCGCCATTATTCTACTGGAATTCCTTCACTTCTTCAAATTTCTTCTTCCTCACAACAGTCATCAAAGGGGTTACTATGATTTTTCAGTCAACCCTTGTACTTGTGACTTATCTAACTCATTGTAACTTACATCTAGGGACTAACTAGTTGATATCCAGAGAGATTCAACTAGTATAATCATAATAAATATTGATTAAAGTGGACATAGGCTAAAATCAGCCAAACCACTATAAAAATTATGTGTTTCTTTTCTTACTTTTGCTTTTTATTTATTGTTTATCTGAAATTTATGCTACTGATTATCTGCACTGGTGCTTTCACGCTTGATCCAGGGTGTTGATCCATTTTTTGGGTTAACACATGCTTTCTTTCCTTTTATGTTAGTAGATTTGATTTCCATTTATGCACTTAGTTTAGTTTTATTTTTATGCAAGTAGTTAGTTCTTTTTATTTTAATTAGCTTGCTCTTTCCTTTTTGTTCTATGTTGATATTTGCATGTGTTGAAATGATAACATAAATGAGAAACTAAATCTCATCAATTTAGGGGTAATGAAGCTTTCTCAAATTATGTAGATTCAACAAATTTTATTATTTATGATAACTTTTTAGTGCTTAATGAAAAGTTGGACTATGATGTAAGTTTATTAGGGAATTTAATAGCCTATGTTGTGTTTCTAATCACAAATGGGTTATGCTTAATCCAACATAAACATAATTTACATCATCATCTTACTAATTGATTTTGATAATGAAATTTAAGTAGGATCAAAATTTGATGATCTATGCTACTAAACAAAATAGTAAATATGTCATGCTCAAAGTAGCTTTTGCTTTGACTTCATGTTCATTTTCATTACAACTAATCAGTGGTTTTAGTTGCTGCATTAAAGTTTGATGGTTTAAGTTGTGTTAATTAATAATACAAACAGAACATACTTATGATAAATACATCACTAATTCTACTTAGATTAAAATGGAAGATCATAGATTGATTCTGTGTTGATTTATGTGAGGGTTTGAGAGTGGATTTGCCTCTAAATTTTCTCTTAATCTCGTATTTTATTCACTATTTTTTGGTTATTTTTTACATTTTTTAGCTTTAACAATTTCAAACTCTTTGGGCTAAATTGATTGAGTAATTTTAAAATTAATTTATTTCCCTACGGATCGACACGTACTCACATACGTACTACAATTGTACACCGTGCGCTTGCGGTATTTTAATGATAATATTTTTAGCGGCGATTTTCTAGCCGATAGAAATCCACCGTTACCAACAAGTGTAAGATATGGATATTCTTTCCGTAGTTTACACTGTTTATTCCAATAAAAGAAATAAATAATCCCTTGTAATCTCAAAAAAAATAAAATATCATTTATGGTAAATGTATAGAAAATTATAACAGTAATTCCTTTAGAATGATAGCTTTGATAAATTAAAAATGTGGAAATAAGTGTTCTAGTTTAGAAATTAGTAGTTAGAAATATACATACACAGATGACCATGCTTAATGACTAAAAATAAAAATAAATATGTAAATAGCATAATCTACGATTATATATGTATTAGTTAGTAATTAATATATTTCGATCTATAGACATTTATTACAAATTTAATGGACAATAAATTTGGAATTAATGAGAGTTAAAAGGTATTAATGGGGGCTAATTAAGGAAATTTAATACGGCATTTATGAAAGAATTGAATCAGAGTAATAAATAGATTTTGAAATTTGTAAAAGGTTAAAGGGTTTAAATGATTGAATAGAGATGGTCCAATTTTGACAATAATGGTCAATTATTATGGGTATATTAACAGAAGTAATGAATGTACCGCATTTATTAGAAACCAAGAAGGAAAATTAAGGAAAGCGGGCAATAGTGGAAGACATACTAGGAATGTCCGTCTTAATTCAGTAAAGAATGTTAGGACCTCAACACCATTTACACCAGTTGATGATAAAGGACAACTTTTAGAGAAAAAAATCTTTTAGAGTTTTTTGATTGTAATCGCTAGTTGTCTCCCTTAGTTACTAAGAAAGCGTAAGATGTGGTATAATATATGTCGCTGTTTTATCACTACGTTAATTTTGTAAATGAGGTTAAAAGGCTTGATAAATATATGTGTATTAAGAAGCCATGTAAATAGAGAAATTTTATAAGGATGCTTAACTAGCGATGAACTGTAGATAAGACTAGAAGTTAATGAGCAAATAAAAGAAAGCTCTAATCCCAAAAAAATTAGAATTTTGGAAAAAATAATTTTTAGCATGTAGAATGTCAAAAATCAAGAAAGAGATAGAATGTAAAGGGATATGACGAGAATTTCTATTGGATAAGAATGAAGAAGAAGGTAGCAGAATTTTCCTTTAGGAGAAATAAGATCACAACGCCTTTAGTAGAGATTTGTATTAAGGATGTGATTCGACTTCATGAAATTATGATTAGCATTGTTAGTGATAGGAACCTATTAGTTGTAGCAAATTTTAGAGAAGAGTGCAGACGGCTCTAAAAACTTCGGTGAAGCTTAGCACCGCTTACCACCCGTAGACCGACAAACAAAATGTAAGAGTGAATAGGATCTTGGAGGATTTGTTGAAGAGCTTGCACTATGGACTTTGGAGAACACTAGAAGTAGCATGTATTTTTTTGTAGAATTTGTGTATAATAATAGTCACCAATAGACAATTGGTATGACACCCTTACAAGTGCTTTATAGGAGGTAATGCATATTGCCAAACTATTGGTGGAGAATCACTGATAAAATCCTACTCATACCTGATTTAATTCGTGGGACTGAGAAAGATAGAGTTGATTAGGCAGCGTGTGAAGGTTCTAGGATTTTCAAAGTAAGGAAAGTTGGCACCAAGATTTATTAGGCCTTTCCAATTTTGGGAAAATAGGAAACATGTGTATCGTGTGGAGTTACTGACAGTTTTCACGTTTTGCATTTGAGGAAATACCTTCACAGCACAGCTATTGTGGTAGAATATAATCAATTGGTGGATACTAAGACGGAGTCAATATCATCTCGTGTCACCGCACGCATTGTGTGACATGGAATTAGGAAGCTCCGCAGTAAAGAAATTAAGTTGGTTCGGGTACAATCGGGAGAAAGTCTGGTGGAGAGCACGAGGACTTCTCGTCCTAAGCTTTTATCTAATAAACTTCCCTCTCTAAAATTTGATTTTGGTTGCAATAGGGTTACTCGATTAGATGGTAGGGGATGGTTGCTACACGGTTGATTGTCACTTTGCACTCATGTAGAAATTTTTACACATGTTTACAGTGTTTGCATACATACTTACATGTCACAATCACACACTAAAGCTAGGAATGAGCTCACTTATAGTATGTCTACAGCATATAATCACATTACACTATTGGTTTTGTATATAACTTGGTTGTATAACATAGCTGTTTATTGCACGTTACATTGTTCGCCCCCTCGGGAAGATTTCGGGGACGAAATCCTTTTTAAAGGAAGAAGAATGTAACACATTGTAAAATCGAGCAAAAATAAATAGATTAGATAAATTAATTTGAATAAGATGGGGGTAAAAAATGAAAATTTTGCAAAAGTTAGAATTTGACGACAAAAGTTATGTTGTTGCATTCGTGGCGAAATTTTGATCAATTTTCATATATAATATGCTGAAAATAGAGCTCAAACGAATAAGTTATGGGCGTCTGAAGTTTTTGGGTTTAAATAATTTAGATAGAATTCAAATTAAAATAAATAGTTAATTCCCAAATTAGAAAATCAAAAGTTAACGGTAATTATACTTAGGGGTTAAGTAAACGTTAAAATTAACGTTAACGTTAAATAACAATTAAAGAAGAAAACAACTTAACAAAAGCAACAATTTTAACGTTTCCAAAATACAGGAACGGTCGACCACTTGAGCACGATCAGTCATCCGCTGGCGATCGGCCGATGGGAGGTGGTAGTCGACTACTACCGGTAAGTGGCGGCTATGGTTTTGGTTATTCTAACGTACAAAATTTTATTATTTTTAACCGACCTTCATCCAATGGTTATGGTGTGTTCCAATCACTATATATAAGAGCCTAGCCCCCTCACTTTTCTACATAACTATTTTGGGAACACTAGCAAAGCTTTGTCAGTTCTTCTCTTTATAAATTCCAAAAACTCCATTAAGGTTTCAGATAAGAAATCATACATATCTATTTTTGTTTATTTTTTATTGTTTATTTTTTAAACTTCTTCTCCTCCAAACCTCTAATTTTCTGAATCTAACATATATATAAATCCTTTGTTGTATATATCAAAAAGAAGAGATTTGAAGGAGATTATTATAAGCGTGTCAAATCCAAGAGGGACGCAAAGCTAAAGACCTGAGTGAGTGGAAATTATAATTTTTCTATTTTAGTAACTGAATAGTGTAGTTTGGATTAGATGTATACCTTAAGGAGTTTTGGATTACGAAACATCACATTAAAAATCCCAAAAATTCCACCAAAGCAAAAAGTGAACTCTTAGGTTGGAATTTTAATTGTTATATATTAAATAATGAAGTTGTGTGGATTTTGCTTTTTATGTCTCTACCTTCTATTCCACTTTGCATTCTTTTTCTTTGGATCTGATTAGGAGATTTGATTTAGAAATAGTGTGTAAACTACGAATTCTTATTTGTAGTTTGCACTGTCCATTTCAACAAATTGAATAAAAATTTCATTGCCTAATTTCATGTAAAAAGGAGATCAATAGAGCATAAAATCTATTAAATTGTAAATTTCCATTATTGTTGTTTTATTCCATTATTTTAATATAAAATAAGTTGGAGTGGATTATAAGTACGAGTCTATTGATTTTATTTTGGAATATTATATTTATGGTAAAAGTGCTAATATGGAAATGGGACTTGTATCACTTTGAAAGATTTGACATTTGAACGTTAGTCTAGGGCGTAATCTCTGCATGCATAGAAATCAATAAGAGCGTGTGTGTAAACTAGCATAAATAACATACAATTATAATGTATTAATGGTGTGGTTAATTGGATTAATAATTATCACTTAATTTCCCCTTAGAAAAGCAATTGATTATAGAGATGAAAAAGAAGGATTCCTTATAAGATTTAAATAATTAATACGATGAGATGTGTGATAATATACTTAGAAAATGTTATGAAATATGACTAGTTATAGGGATGCGAGGTCAGTCAAAAGCACACAGAAGTCTGCTCAGCTAATCTTGATACCAGTAGTGTGACTTTAGGGCTGATGTGAGACATCGACTATAATAAGTAATTGTGGATGCTGCGAGGTTAGTTCCAATTTTATAGGGTAAATGTGCCCATCTAATTTGGCTACCCGTACCTACAAATAGTCGGACTAATGTGAGACGTCTCCATGGACCATGGGTCATATACAAAGGACCTGCTTCGAGGATTGAAGGTATTAAGTGGTTATTTGAGGGCCCGCCTCTATCCTTTATATGAAGTATTAAATAGTTGAGATTAGGCTTAGGAAAGTTGTGGATATCTCGGAAGGTATGCTTCAATTGAAGTACGAAGTGTCCGAAGAGATTTCCATGCAATGTCAGCTAGATAGGCACCTATGTGGAGTCCACCTTGAAAATAAATATTAAATGATAGGTGCCTACCTCAATTGAGGTCTTAAATGATCAGAGTCAGCCTATTTTCCATTAAAAGATATTAAGTGGCTTTGGTACTATCTCTCGCATTGATAGACATTAATAATGATGGTTATGAGATATGAAATTGGATAATATGAAAGACCAGTTACGAGGATTGAAGGTATTAAGTGGTTGTTTGAGGGCCCGCCACTTTTCTTTATATAAAGTATTAAATAGTTTTGTATATTGTTTAATATTCGAAAGACATAGCCTTATTTAACTTTTATTGCCCAAGTACTAATATTGAAAGATTCGAGATTTCTATTCAGCAGACATTGTTGTTCTGACTCCCTCCCCATTATAACACATGTTAGTGAAGGAGACGATGACAAATATGGAGATGGCGATGAGAGTAGCTTGTGGCGGTAATCTATTAACCTATTTATGCTATTATATACCTATTTGAAGATGACAATGTATTTTTGAACATGGTTATGTAACGGTAATTGTTGACATTATATTACGGTTTTGTGACGTTTGGAATTTTAAATAAAATGTGTATTCTTTTCCTGTTATATTTTATCATTTCGCTATGAGTTCTGAATAAATAGATAAATAAATCTGTGCTATTTTTTTATCAACCAACAGCCAGCTTTGGAATGGGTCTAAGTTTCGATGGGTCTTTTTCGGATCAGGATTTAGACATGTTTCGAGATGGGTCGTTACAATCCTAAGACGTTGATATCATTCAACAAGTCAGGTACTTCCAAAAATAATGTTAAAACCACAAGTCACTAGAGGTAGCAATTTCATTAGTCCTAGTTTGGATTCCAATGACCTTTAAACATTCATTTCGATCAGACCGAATGCATGCAATCTAAACTGTCTAAAAAACCTTGCTCTACCTATATTTGGCAACCACATGAAATCATTTGGATCAGATATCCATAGGAACTCATTACCAAACTTCTCTATTATGTTTTTATAGAATTCCTTCAAGCACTCTATTGTTGTTGATCCGACGAACCAAAATAATTTGTCTTACTAATCCATGGTGGTTCCATGGCTTATCATCCGTAAAGCAATTCATATTTTATGTGTGGGAAAATGCCAACTACGTACCCCTTTAGCATTTGGTCTACATGTAAAATGCAGATATGTTTCTTAAACTTTATAATAAAGTTTATAATGGATATCGAGACTCATGCGAAATATTCTAAAAAAATTGTACATCATACATTGGGTTTTCAATGAAGTAGTCTTTAATTAACCGTTCATTCCTATCTTTGTAATATGTCATACATCTATAATTAGTTCGACTCAACCCATTTATGACCCATTCTCTTTTATCCATTTATGACCCAACTCATTTATGACCCAACCCACTTAATAAGCAGGTTACCCATTTAACCCTTTTAAAGATTTAAATTTAATTTGACTAATAAAAAAAAAATAAAAAAAATAATTCTAATTCTTTTTTTATGTTTTGAGATCCAATAGAAATATAAAATTTCAATTCTAATTTTCATCAAAATTCAAATATGGAAATGGGATAGCTTATTTTTTTCGAAGTACAACTGTCAGTCTCTTTGGAGAACTACAGTGTGCGTTCATATGATAAAATATCCGAGTGTTCCATACTATCCGTAATTTAGGTGGTAGATAATCGGTCGAAATCCCATTGATTCTGAGTTAGAACGAAGTAACTGCTGGATGATCCTTCATCAAAGAAATACCTGTACTCATTCATGAATTATTGAGCACCAACTATTTCTTTCGACAATACTCTTCCTCTTCATTGAAAATGTTTTCCATAATTTCATTACAATAGTTTTGTTGTGAATTTATGGGGAAATATAGAGATTAAAGTAATGTGATGAGAGTTGGGAGTAAAATAAGCTTGAGAACCATACTTATGTAGCCACGCCATTTTTTAAATCAAACATAAGTGTTTTTTTTCATCTATATAAATAGAAAGACAAAAGAACGTGCTATTTTATTTGTCTGGGAATTATTGTAAACTCCGAAATTTAGTTGCCTTGTTGACGGATTAAGTGCTTCTATATGTAGGAGGCATTATTTTAAAGATTTATTATTGACCAGTGGTTTTAGTTTTAGATGGGTATGATGAATTACGACCTTACTCAAAACCGTGAATTTGAATATAACAGCAAATGGTATTCTAGGTAATAAAGTTCAATGCAAATGGGGTCTAAGACAGAGCAATTCTTTATCCCTCTTTTTCTCAACTTAGTAGCTAATATTTTCTCAAGGATCATAAAATTATCTACCGTAAATTGGGTTCTATAAAGCGCAGCAATTATATCACCAGTGGTGGTTTTTCTGTTCTTCAATTATCGCTTTTAAATTTATTTTATATAGCTTTGAAAGATTTTCGGAGCTTCGGATCTCGGTTTTAGTGTTAAACAACGTAAATAATGTTGAAATTCTAGTAGCCTTCAGTCTTAATTGTAAAACCACGAAGTTCTCTATTCACTAATAGGCTTCTTAATTAGATCCACTGAGATAAAAAATGAAGATCGTCGGTGGTAATTGATAATATTAATAGAAAACTATCTAATTGTTGTAGTAAACTTTTATTTAGAACAAGTAGAGTTATCTTAATTAACTCTATTTTATCGGAAGTACCAATCAATTAGATATTCTATTATCTTTTTTCAAAATAGATAACTTATAAAATTAAAAGAGATTTCCTTTGGTGGGGACAATTCCTATAGTACTATTAACGACCTTATTTAGTATGTAAATGCAAAGAAGAAGGTGGTTTAGGAATCATACATCTTCGTAATCTTAATGTGTCTTTATTAGGTAAATGATTTTGGAAATTTAGCAACAATAATGGAAACCTTATTTAGAAAGAAAAAAGGATATCAAATCAATTTTTTGGTGGAACTTATAACTTTCAAAGTATTTTCTCTAATAACAACAACTTGTCTCACTTTTGGAAACTTATTTTAAATCACTTTAATATTTTTAGCCTTAGCATTAATAATGTAGCCCACTCTAGCAATAGCACATCTTTTTGGCATGGTAGTTGCATTCTTGCTATACTGTTGTGAGTTGAATACAAACAACTTTTTGATATTTGTAATTTGAATAATTCCTTAATTTATGTGGTTTTTAGACCCTTTAAAGAATTTCCATGAAATTTTAGTTTCAATGGTGCCCTTGAAGAAATTATCTTAATCCAATTTTTAACACTCTATACTAAACTTGAGTACTACAACTTAGATAATAAGTGCGACACAAAATGTGGTGTTGGAAAAATAATAATGCCTACTCCTCAAAATCTCCTTATTAGTTTTTAGATTTTTCTAGGAACTAAACAAAAATAATATCAAATTAATGTGAAAAGTTAATACACCCTCTAAAACAAAATTGCACATGTGGATAATCTTGCATAAGAAATTGAACACTATTCAATTGTTAAAGAAAGAAATTACTTAAAGACAAAAAATGTGTTTTTTTTGTAATTTAGATTCAAAGAAAATAATACATTTATATTACAATCATCCCTTAACTAATTTTATACTTGTAAACACTTTTATCTTGTTCAACCTATATTTGACAAACACCGATTTTAACTGTGACTACTACTGGATTGAATTAAGATTTTAATATTCTAAGTGCTTTAGAATTATACTCGATGCCATCTTGATAATTACTTAGTGGTATTAATGGTTTGAAAAAAACTAATGGATATTCAATTATGTTAGCACCTCATTTGATAATCCGATCTACGCCGTTGCATTTTTATTATAATTTGATTTCAAATTTTGGCTATAAATTGGGTAGAAATATATATTTCAAAGAATTTCTAAGTAAAATAAAAATGCGCTTTGAAAGCCTAAAGGGAATTTTTTTTTTTTTTAATACGAGTCATGGTTATGGCCTTTAATATTGAGCTTATGCTTTTATCACTCTGCTTTTATTGTTAAATTTGGCTTTTGCCAAAAACGATTTTTAGTTTGGCTAGGCTAATTTCGTTATGATTTTTTCATGACTAAACCTTTATTTTATACTTTGAATCATAGTAGAATCCTTCGGATTCTAGTCTTCTTTTTTTTTTTTGGAAGAGTTTTCCTTTACGTTTCCTTTATTTGCATGGGATTTTTTCCGCTACTTGCCGTGCTAGTTTGCATCTTGTTTCTAGTGCAGAATAACAGTATATCTGTGCTCTTCTCTGTGACAGGATCACTCCTTTTTTTTTAAAAAAGAAAAAAGAAAAAGAAAGTTATTTAGAGCCCAACCCAAGGTTGGTTATATTGCAACTAACCTCCAATAGGTTTTGTTTGCTTTGTTTGGGTGTGCTGTATGCTATCCCAAAAATCATGTCTTCGTTCACATGAGCTACTAGCCTAGTACAACTAACTAATCATGGCGCCTAACCTCCACACCACTGTTGAGGGGGGAAAAGGCTCCAATGTAGATGCTTTAACACTACAAATATAAATATATAAATGAAACGTACAACTTGGCATATATTAAAAGGGACAAAACTAACATGCGAAGTCTCATTCAAGGCAATACAAGTTGCTACAATAAAAAGCTACGTTTAGATTCATAGGAAAACAGAAATATACTACAGAACATGTCCAGTCTTTTTCAGTATACATTGACAAATAGTGGTCCATTTGGATAAATATGTTTGAAATAATTGCCTAATCCATGAACATGCATCATGTACGTAGCCATTTGCGTCATATGACCCGCGCTACCATGACTTTATACAGAGGGCGGTGGTCCAAACTAATCCACCATTTTTTATTTCAACTGCATACTTTTTGGGCGTGTACACACTTACCATGCACTTAATATACTTCAGTCGATCTACTTTAGATAATTTGGAGTTAAAACATTCGGCATGGGAGGACACTGATTTATTTAAAATATAAACTTCATTTTGAAAAACATTTCTCTAATACTAAAAAACGTTTCTCTAAAACTTCAAAAAAAAAGGTAAGGCCCTATTTAGTTGAATTTTGAGTTTTTTGTTTGCGGTTTTAATATGCATTTTAGAAAATATGGAAGAGGAGAAATGACAAGAAGTATATTAAGTGAAATCCTATTCGGTTTCTTATCTTTTTGCGTAGGCTATATGTATGTATCTGTGTCTGTGTATATATGCAGGGGACACAATTCATAGAGGTAGATTCATTTTCACATCTGAACACTTCGTCATTCATTATTTTATATGCTTGAACACGTAAAGCAACGTTTGTTTCCATTTTCTCCTTCCACTTTGATTTTAATAATTCCAATAACTCTCTATACACAAAATATTAGCCAAAACCTTCTACATGAAATTTGTAGAGGGTGAGAAGATCTGCATTTTTAGTTCTTGTTGCACCTGAAATAGCGGAGTGTAGGTGAAGTTGTGGGGGACAGAAGTTTTGGCTTGGGCTTTTGTTGGGTTTCAGTGCAAGCGTGTGTTAGTGGTGGCAGGTTTTCATGCATGTGGTGCATGTAAAAACTTAAAATGTATATCCACGTACCAAACGTACTCTAAGGTATTTTGGTTTGAAAGTGAATTTTTTATCGGCGTTTTCAAAAGTATGTCAAATAATGTGAGGGTGAAGAAGAATATGGAATATTCCAATCTTTCTAACTAAGGAGAAGCGAGAATGAAGAAACTAGTCTTTGTATTTTTCAAAAGACGAAAGACAAGAAAATATCATTTTAATTTTATATCTTAAAACCATTTTTCAAATCGATTGTTTACCACCTCTTCTCTTTTGTGCAACTTAGAGTACTCGTTTTATGCGCAAGCCACGGAAGTTCCATTTTCAAATCAAATGCTAAGTAAATTTTGCTTTCGCAGTTTGTCTGCTGAAACATTTAACTGTAAGTTAAAGTGTGAGTGTGCGAATTCAAAGAAATTTCTGAATATTGAATGTTAGAAGCGGGGAAACTTCAGGGGACGCTCCTACATAACAGCATCAATTTATCTAAATAGAGTAAAATTTTGTAAGAAATAGCGAAATGCATAAAAAAAGATTCGGCCCACTATGTCGTTCATAAACCAAAGTTTAGTTTCGCCAGCATATTGATAAATATAAATTTAGTGTTAATGAAATTTAACACCAACGCATATACATGTCTAAAGCTATGGATCTGATATTCGGCTTCTCTGTATCTCCGATTTGTACTTAAACTTTATATTAGGTATCTATGATAATCATATCTTCACTAGTAATAATGAGAATTGATCTACTAAATTTAACTAAATTTAGCGGTGCCTTTTTGGATTACCAAGATCACCCTTCGGATAAAGCATATACCAGTTGACAAGATCTAAGCTAGATGAAGCACTATATCTCAGTTTCTGCTGTTACAAGTTCTGGTGGTGGAGGAGCAAATCTGGCTTTTGCTGGTTCTGTGACGACTAATGCTTCATCGGCAAATAGCAATCGAATAAATGATGGAATTTTCAATGGGTGACGCCCAGTCATACGTGGATACACGTCTTCCAGATAGTAATATGAATGGCCAGCAATCATACCCTGTGTTTGGAAGATTTCATTTAACAATCAGAATGCAATTCTCAAATTAAATGGTGTGGTGAATTAAACTGACGAGGAATATATGAATCTGCTATAATTCCCCTTTTCTCTGAACCAAGTGCAGGTTTTGGTACTTCAACAACTTACTAGAAAATATTATCGATTTTATTTTAATGCATGACTTCTCTTGCAGCAGTGGAGTATCACGCTAATACTTTCCAAAATTTTAGAATTCTACCAATGCATCATTTGTGAAATGTGCCACGGATTATGACTACGTTCTCAAAAATGTACTCCAAAAGCACATTCTAACCCTCATACATCATAATACACACTAGAAGAGCAAAATAATATCCGTAACAATAAGGATTATTCATCAATGTAGGTCCCTTTTCGTTATAACAAACTAAAACATTTATCAAAACATAATACAGATACAAAACTGTCCCCTCATCGCTTTCTTTTAACAAAATGAGAAACCGTTCCCGCTTTTGTCTCCCCAATTTTCAATACTGCTCTTACTTTTAGGCAATCTGAGCACTTCATTTCCACCTCCATTTAATCTATTAGACTGGTTTAATTAATGATTATTATTTACTCTAATCCAATGGATTAAGGTGGAATGAGCATAAAATGACAGGAAAATTAACCAACAGTATGATCAAGCATAAATAGACAGGTGAGAGAAAACAGTGTATAAAAAGGAAAAACAAATTGAAAAAGATGGTTTTCTGATAAAGTTTATACAGGTAAAAGAATTAGCAAACACGTTAACATTAAAAAGTATAATACAATAGTTATAACGTGACCGTACAATTTTGTTAACAAACGAATGTTAGCAATAGCTAGGCCAAAGAGGGGACTGAAATGACTATAGTCACATATTCTATAATTCAATGTGAACATAATGCGGTTCTAACTTAAAACAAAGGGCATGCTTTTGGAATATAAGAGAGCAATGCAACAATGGGGGAACCGTTGTAATAAGAAACATACATGTAACAGCATTCCCTTCACTTTGAAGCAGCTTACAAAATATTACCGAAAACTTGAACCTTAACTAATCTTGCCAAGATATAACACAAAAGATGAAAAAAGTATCATTTAGACTACCGAGTCAATAAATTATCCAACATAGTGAATTAGTTCAAAATTATCACATGCAGAATTAAATATGTTGAGTTTCATCTATAACGTAAGTATGGAGAGTACACAAAGGACCTTTTCAAAAAAATTCATCAAATGCTAGATAATTAACCATCCAATTCATAAGTCGTTGATTGCCTAAATATGATTATTTAAGCTCTTGGAGGAATAGGTGAATGATATAAGATTGGGTAAGAATTTTCATCCATCCTCAAAAAAAAAAAGCATGAAAGTGAGTGAAAAAATTAATTCCAAACAACAAAATATCAAGGTAAGAAAGAAATAGTAGTTACAATCTAGATCAACAATAGTAATTATAGTAATCACATCACTAGGTTGTGATGAAAGAAAGTATACAGCGTGCTCATAAAAATTGATCGAAAAAATGTTATGTTATACAAAGTCCAAATACCAGTGTCAAGATGCAGGTCCACATACACGTGCATGTACACCCGTCTGCATAAATTGAACTGTGTTTGTGTCAAAAATGGGATAACACGGTAAGAAGGATTGCTTGTTAAGTCGTAGAATTAGTTGATGATTGTGAACTTTAATACTAGATGTTGTAATGTCAGATCATTGAAAAAACATTAAGTAATTTAAGGACCACAACATCGAAAATTATCAATATATTATAGTGCATGATAGCATATATATTGAAGAACATAAACATAAAATAAACAACACAGATGTTTTTATACGTTCTGTAACGACCCTCAAATTTGATAATCAGTAATCGTTTAAATTAAATTGTTAATAAAAGAACATTCCGAGAAAAATCGTGTCTGAAACTTTTGATATTTTCGTTATGTTCGAAATTTTCGAGAAACTAATTTTGATATATAATATGTTAGCAACTGGACACACCGGCCGATTGAATATTTTTGGATTCGGGATTGTCTTTAAACCCAAAATAATCGAATATTAACTATGAGTCTTCCCTAACCATAACCGCCATCAGATCAGCTTCTCTTCTCTAATTCTAAAATTCTTCTTAATCTATTTTTAATGATGGACAATTTTCTCTAATTATAAATTATTTCAAAATTCAAAGTAACCAAACCTCTTTTAATTATATATCGAATTATGTGTGTCGACAAAACAAAGAGATGAAAGATGTTCATTTTTGGAGATAAAGCTTGACGTGGTCAAAAATTGGAGAACATGTATGGGCCGTCGGTTTTAGGGTTTCACCGACAGTGATGATAGACAGAGCCCTTGGTTTGGTTGGTCGACGACGGCGCAAGGAACTCATCTATATAGTTGGATCAAGGAGTTTGTTGTTGGATTGGTCAGAACTTGAGAAAAACATCGCTAGATTAGTATCACGGTGGCGGCGATTTATGGCTTCCGGAGGTTCAACAAATATGTGGACTTATCTTACCTCGTCTAATAATATATTAATAATACCGCACATAACATCTCTGCTTTGTATTTGCTCAACAACCAAAAAGTAAGGAAGTAATCTATTAATATATAAATGGTAGAGGACAACTTATATATTAAAGATTCCTAATCTTTAATATATATCTATTGATGATATCAATTTAAGAAATAATGTGTTTCTTATGAAAACACTTTCGTGATTCAAGTAGCGGACAAATCTGAAATCACGGTATATGTAGTTTATATATGTATTATTCCAAAAATCTGTTTTGGATTTATATCAGTTACACTTAGGTTTATACATATACGGTCATATAAGTTTTAATTTATTTATAATTTCATAATTTAATTAACTTATAGTGTGTGCATACACATACACACATATATTATTAATTAAATCATATTTAATTAATTTTAGTTTTATTAATTAAATCATATTTAATTAATTTTATTTACATAAAATTTTTGAAATTTCATATTATTCATGTTCAATTATTTAAGATAAATTATTAATTATAGCATTTATAGTTCTTTTATATATACATATCAAAATATGTATGTGTTATCTAGCATTCGAATAAAGCAACTTCTAAGCTAATCATAATTTCAAGATGGAGATGAAACGGACCAAGAGCTTAGAGAAATGTGTGGGATGAAGCAACATAAACAGTTTAAAGTCAAATAGAGCAAGTCCAACATGGTCGTTATCGACCATAATTATGGTCGATACCGAGTTGATTTTAAGGGGAGACCTACCTTTGAGTTTGTAAGCATAGAATGTAAACAAGTTTGGATAGCATGCACTTAGATGGCAAGCAAATATGCTCATTACCGACCATATTTTGATCTGTACTAATATGATATTATTACTTAGATTTGGCTCATTCTTCCTTCCAGGTTTCGAGATCTGAACTCTTACCTTGTCTTTCATGATCTCTAGACCATATGGGAGGGTTTCGACTATAAATATGGATGTTACAGCAACGTCAAAAGGAATTTTTACACTTTTAGCTCATCTTCTTCACTCTGTCATTTCTACTCCAACCATACCACGAAGTCCTGTCAAACCTGAGATAACCTTTTTTCCTAGATCTGAAAAGGATGTATATTGCTTGTACTAATGATAAATCGATAATCAATAGAACTACGTGGACATAGATAGCGATTTGAGGTCGAACCACTATATATATTCATATGTTCTTACTATTCATTCTTGTTTTGATTGGTATATTCTCATTTGTGTACGACTTGGCTTGTTGTATCACTTTTGGACCCAACAGATTTTCTGAAGCAAGATCTACCTCATAACTTTGGATTTCGAGCATCCAGAAGTTTGATCTAGAAATTTGTTGCTGTAGATCTGAAGATGCTTGGATTTGAGAAGAATCTTAATCAGATAAGAAAGATATGACACCTAAGATATCTTCCACGAGGTCTAGAGCTGTTGCTAGAGAAGATGAAGCTTCTCAGCATAATGAAGAAACTACTCAACCAACCTATGCTTTGCTCGAACCTTCTTTCCCGTAGGAGTTAATGACCAAAGCCGAACTTGATATGGTGATTACTGGGATGAACAAGAGGATCTTGGGCTGCTAGAATGTTATCTTTGAAAGAATGGAGAAGAGCTTTGCCACGCTGGCCCAGCAACCACAAGGGAGTAGGAAGACCCACAAGGATGTGTCCTTAATTTTGAGGAAGATAGTTTATCCTCGTCGGTTCAGAATATAAGAGAAGGCAAGCAAAAGTTGAAGGGAAAGGATGTTGGGGAAACAAAGTGGCGAAGTGGAGGAAATAGTGAAGTACCGACCATGTTGAAGGTGGAGCAAGCAGACAACCACTTAATGTGGTGAAATTTTTTGACAGTGAGGATGATTTATAGGGTATTGGTAACGATGTTAGGTAGAGTGCTGGCGCGTATACTGACGTTGTTCAAACGAATGACGTAGAATCGGCTAAATGATGTAGAAGATCTGGGCGAATGGCCCCCAAACGATAGGAGGGCTAGACGTCACGGGATAAATCAGAAGTGTCGATGGAGTCAAACATTCGGTGCAGTCTTTGACAGTCGTCGTCTAGGTGCCCAAATCAGTAAAGAATTCATAGCAGACATGATTAGGAGATTTCTGAATGAAAATCAGCATAGAAGTAAGGGCGAATGGGGTTTGGCAACCAGTATGACTGCATTCATTGATGATATACAGTAGGAGAGTTATCCTAAAAGGATTGTAAGGCTTACGGTGTCGTCTTACACTGGAGCGATAGATCCAAGCCAACATATATTGAAGTATGAATGACATATGGATGGTTCCAATACTACTGATGTAGTGAGATGCAGATGCTTCCCTATATGCTTAGACGAAGCAGCTATGATATGGTTCACTCGGCTAGTGCCGAGATCCATATCTTCTTTTAATAAATAAGCAAAGAACTTTATGGAGTAGTTTAGACTTCATAATACTCGGCAAAAAGATGTGACATCTTCGCCAAACATTCATCAGAGTTCTAAAGGAACTCTACAGGACTTTCTAAAGTGATTCAATGTATCCATAACTAAAGTTAGTAATCTGAAGGAGGATATTGTTTTGATGACGTTAATTTTGGGGGTTTACCCTGATATAGACTTTGCTAGATGGTTCAAGAGAAATCAGTCACCCACCATGGAAAAATTATATCTTAAGACATCCCAATTTCTATACATGGAAGAGGCGGACATAGACGTAGGACCAGTTGGTGGTAGACTATCGAGGGAGGTGTTGAAACACGATTTGTGTTTTAGTGATATTGTTATCATAGGATAATGCTGCTAATGTGTTTATTGAGTAATTACAGGTCAAGTAGTTATATGAAGGATGTTAAAGTTTATACAAAATATACTGAAGGACACAAAGAGGAAAACAAAAAAATAGTGCAAGTGGTGGGATTTGAACAAGGGGCATAGCACTCAACCAACTACCAATTTTCCAATTTCAGTAAAAAGACATCTAGTGATAAACCAGGTAGCATTATAATGAATAGGAAAAGTGGTAAAACATGAATGAGCCAACAATTAAAGTCATGTAATAGAAGAAGAAATGCGCCTCTCCACCAACCACACTATAATTGCCTTTGTTAAAAGATGGTTTGCAGTATTATATTATGGAATGAGAAAATCAGAAAATTAATAGTTAAAAAGATAGAGGAAGTGGAATTCGAACTTATATGTCCAGGGAAGAAAGTGCATCATGCCACACAACATTTTGGTTTGTTGATGATATCATAGACACATACACATATATATACCCATTGCAAAAGGACCAGTTTAAGTGCCTATTCAAGCACCATTTCGAAGTGTTGCAAACTTTTAATGGATGCAATTTTTTCAATCTGAATTTCTAAAGTATGGTGCCTATTTAGTGGCTTCTTATCACTGCTATATATGCCATCCACCATACCAGAAGCAATCACTCAGTCCTATGCTCTCAACTTATTCTTATATTGCTTCCTAAAGCTCTAAACTATATATTCATTGCAAAAGCTAACTTGGACTAGCTCTCTTCACTCCATAACATTTGATTATGGTCCTAATTTATTACCTAACCTTTGCACACTCACTCTATATCATTTTGAGGGTTATAGAAGTATGTACTATAATGTGACAAGTCAGTGTACCGAGATACAAAATATTATTGAAGAAGTTTGTAATATATTTTGTAGTAAAAGTCTAAGAAGTCGATGAAGTCAAATCCTGCTAAAAGGATTCTTCAGGTAGTGTTGTTGTAAACATGTTCCTTCAGATGAAATGAGAGGTTTTTTGGTTAGTAAAATACCAAATGGGGCTTCAAAACAGGACGTTGGATTGAAGGTCCAAACTAGTATAAATCGATTATGTGATCTACTGTTATATTTCCACTAATTTTATATTATCCCTTATCTATTGGCCATCTTCAATCCATAGCGACTTAATGATTGGTATCAGAGATTGGAACTCTTTCCATCGTCACAACATCATAAAATAATGACTAGAAAAAGATTCGGTCGAAATACAGCAAGAAAAAACCCTGGTATTATCAAAACCATGACAGATTAGGATTACAAAAGTACTTTCTGATTTACAAATTTCAGTAGAAGATAACAATGAATTAGTTAGTATACTTGATAAGATCTCAAAGCTTAATTTTGTTATTTTAGAAAAGACGAAATCTATCGAACTTGAAATGAGAAATTAAAAAGTGCAAAACTATATTTAGAAAATCAACATGGTGCTTTGGAAAATAATTTATTATCCTTTAAAGATTTTCAAGATGAACAAAATACTATGTTTGAAAAAGGGAGTTTCAAAAGATAAAACGATATATTATAATCCACTTTTTATAATTCAAAATCTGGAAATTTTCTTTTGGAAAATAAGAACTGTATATTAAAAATGGGAATTCTGAATTGAATAAAGAGATTAAAATTTGGAAAAATAGTAATGTTTCTTTTGAAAATAATATTGTAACTTTGAAGCTTAATTTGAAAAACTTAAAAATGAAGTCACAAAAATTAATACAGGTCAAGACGATTTAAACATGATTTTGTCTAGTTTTAAACATTTACTTCATAAAATTGGAAATAGGATATAATGAAACAAATGATAATAATAGTGCAAGATATGCTTTTATGTATAAAAATTATGCTAGTACTAGACAATGATCCACTTTTCATATAAAAACAGGTATTTCTACGTGTTATATGCCACATCTTAGTTCTAGAAATATAAATATAACGAAAAATAGAAATTTCTAATATTTCACTATATGAGTTTCCGTAAAATGGACAAATTGAGATAAACATATTCATGATTATTTCATTGATGTACTAAATAATGAAAATTATATTTTCAAAAGTTCTACCACATCCTCTTGAGTATGGTTACCTTCGACCTAACCATTGGGAACATAACATAGGAAGTGGGTACCAAAATACAGAATTTATTTCTTGCAGCTGCTTAAGAAAGAGTAAAAAAATGAGATGAATTTCGGATAAAAAATGTTCTATATATCTAATAGAGAACAAGAATTTATGGAAAATGGAACTGTAATAAATTCGATATATCTGACTCATTTTCCCTTTTTATAAATATTTTAGGGTTAGTATTTTTGAAGTATCGTAGAGTAATATTTTTCAAAAAATAAATTAGATACTCTTTTTATATAAAACATTGTTTTCAAAAGATAAATAAATATATATACATAAAACATTTTCTTATTATGCCGAATAATGTGAATAATTATTTTAAGGAATAAAAATATATTTGAAAGTAAAAATATTTTTAAAAGGTAAAACCATGCTCAAAATTATATAAACCGTTTTTCTAATACATAACATTAGCCGATATTATATCTATTTTATTAATATATTTTCGAAATTGACTAGTAACCACGTGTGACGATCCACCTTTTTGTATGGTTTAAATCGACAATAAACTATACATGTCAACTCAAACCATTCAAAAGGGAGGATGGTCAATGAGGTAAATAGAAAATAAGAGAAAAGAAGGAAAAAAAACAAAACATAGAATCTCATAGCAGAATGACAAACTATAATACTCAAATAAACAGTTCATGAAGCTGTTTTATAATATACATTTGATTACATAATTTTTACAACAATCAGAGTACAGACAAACGACATACCACAATGATGCAGCAAAATAATACTAATAATATAATATAAACTCCATCTTCATCCTTTAGAAATAAAGTCTTCAAACACTGAAAAGCTCAGGCTGACCCGAGCGTAATGAAAAGACAAAACACTCGAGTCATAACTAAAAGATCTTATGTAAGTTAATCACTAGCAAATAAATATGAGTGTAATAGCTTCAAAGATGTTTACGGGATTTTACATCTCCTATCCAGTGTATAACGTGCGTACAATAACTTAAGAGATGTTTTGGGATTTTCCATCTCCTAAGGTTTCGTTAAACTATCTATATGTAGTAGAATACACTATATATGTAATGTATATCAGTAAAATAAAGTATTAAAATAGTGTTAAGGTATTACCAATATTCCCCTTAACACATTTTATAGGCATCATAGTCTATACAGTACTGTAACTCCACCATAAACAGGTGGGCTATCAGGGAGCACTCCATAGGTATGATACAAACCATAATCATAGTGGGATCGATAAGGCATATGACAGGGCATGCGAGGCTATACCCACGGTAGGATTCTACCGGATTGTGGAACCGGGCTGGTGGTAATGCATAGCCACAGCTACCACCCACCTCGAACAACACTCCCATAATCAAATCGAGGGTGGCCACTAATCAATCATAAAGTAACAGATATGGTGTCGAAGAAGCATGTCCAATCGGAGGAGCGACCTCACTTGGCCTGGTTATGGCTCATGTTTTAGTCATATTAAGCTGACTCGAAGGTCAAGGCAGTGTTCTTACCTCATACCAGTAGCGTTCGCTAAACCATCCTACTTCGTTCTGTATTCTCCACCATGTGCATGGTTGTGAAAGTGGTTTTGAAATCGGCAGAGAGTATGACAATATCCGACCCTGGACTCTTTAACAACCAAACGCTTATTTCACATCATGGTCATTTTATAAAACATTTTTCATATAAACCTAAAAAACAGTTTTTACCTTTATTTCAAGATATCCATGTACTTATTCCAAAAGTACAAATGTATTCATAAATACCAAGGAAGATTTCTTTCATTCAATTTTGAAAATAATTTATAAATCTCTCTCAAACCATTTATAAACTATTTCTATGCTTTAAAACCATTTAAAAAGCTGTTTATAAATTCCAAAATAGTTTACAACTCTTCCCCTTTTTATAAGCTCCTACGTAAATTCCTTTAAGCCCTTCCAAATCCCTTTATACAAGTTCTTTTATAAAATCTTTTATAAATCCTTTAAAACATTCATAACTCCTTTATAAAACCATTTTAAAATCCTTTATAAAAATCTTGTATAAAATCCTTTTATAAAATTCTAAATCTTTTGCAAAATCTTTTACCTATTCCAAAAATAGTTTAGAACTCTTTCCCCTTTTCATAAACTTTCTACGTAAATTCCTTTAAAACGCTTCCAAATCCCTTTATACGAGTTCTTTTATAAAAACCCTTTATAAAATCCTCTAAAACCCTTATAACTCGTTTAAAACCATTATAAATCCCTTATAAAAAACTTTTATAAAAATCATTTTATAAAACTCTAAAATCTTTTTCAAAAATATTTTATCTATTAACGTTATTGTAATAGTCTATTTTTATTATCTTAAAAAAATTATATTCATTGCATTAAATTAAATTAAAAATATGTATGTTAAAACTATATTAAATTACATTTTACACTATTTAAAATATATATTTAAAACTAAATAAAATTATACGTTAAAATCTTAAATTTACATTTAAAACCATATATTAACTTATAATTTGAAGCTTTAAAACATATAAAATAAATTATTTTCCAAATATAATTTTTTAAAATAAAATCATTAAATTAAATTTGAAAATCAATTTACAAATCAAACATACTTTACCATTTAGAAAGTAATTTAAAACCGACTAACGGTGTCTGTATATAATTTTCTACCCTTTGATCAAGTGATTGGGTATGTATCATTTCAACCAAAAATAGTTAAATTTCCTAGGCATATATCATTTCAACCCTTATCCCGAATCAAAAATTTCCAAATTAATAAAACCGCTTGGGTATGTATCATTTCCACCTATAATAATTTTTTCTAATCTATATAATCATTCAGGTATGTATCATCTCAACCCATAGTGATTTTCCTAACAATGAACTTGGGGAAATTGAAGTGTGATAACTACATATGTAATAAACATAACATCCAATCATCCAAAATGTCAATAAATAAACATCCATCACAATCAATATCCAAAAATCACAATAATTAATTAGTTATCAATATCAGGTATTTAACTATCAATTTAATGTCAATATTAATTTAAATGGCAATTTATTTCAAATTAAATTTAAATGATAATTTAAATTACCAAACAGCAATCAATAAAATTCTTATCAATTCATAAATTTAATTCAACTAACATAAGTAGGTTTTGTATTTGTGAGCGGGTTAAATCACTCATCTTGATTCATCATCGATTTAAAATCCAAAAGAATGCCATAATCTGAAAAGTCCTAAAATTCAACCATACCTATTCCATGTCATCCAAAATTTCGATATGATTCCAACGGAACAAAATGCATCCAAATTTGAGTTCATATGCATAAGTTATGATAATTAGAAGGTTTAAAATTTTAAATTAAATAAAATAAAAACTTAAGGGTAAATTTGTAAAATCGTTACCTTCCTCAAACCCTAGTTGCAAAACAACACGCACGTACAACTAAATAGCCGATAGTGTTCGACAGACCACCGCCGCACGTACATTCGCCTGCGACCAAATCCAACACCACCGCCGTGCTTCATAGATCGAGGCGCCCCTTTGGCTTGCTTGCGGCCACCTCCGGCCACGCTTGGAGCGAACGGCCGGCGCCTCCTATACGCTCAAATTCTTGTGAACTCGCTGATGATCTCAGCATTCCAACCACATGGATCTACTCCACTCGTCGTCCTCTATGCCGCAGCACCACCCGATCGCCATATCATTTAAGATCCACCATTAAAAGCAAAATCCTAATATGGATGGCCGAAACTTCTTCACCAAATTCTGGCCAAACCGAACCTCCAATCGAAAAACGAATTGCTTACGTAGATTACATTCGTTGAGCTTTCCAACGATATAAAATTTGATAGGTTTTGAGAAGTTTGAATTTTCAATTGATTTGGAATCGAGAATTAGGGTTTTGGAATTTCTGGCATTGAGAAGAAGGAACAGACAAGAAATACAATTGTACGTATAGGAAAAGGATTAAAGACTGCTAGGGTTAGAGCAAAAAAACCTATTTATATAGACAGAGATGGATAAGAATGAATGGATAGATCGATTTGGGTCGAAACGATAACAACGACCCGAAAAGCCCGTTTCGTTTCCGAAGCGAAAGTAGGTCATCCAATATATCTAAATATAGGTTTTAAATATTTTTAAACTCAATGGAACTAGTTTTAAACTCTAATTGCATTGTATATAGAAGTTAGCTTTTAAAATTGAATTATATTCATTTAAACTCCATTAATCGATTTCTACGCGTTTCGAGCTCGTACGATCAAACGATAAGTCTGATCGCTACGAAACTTGAAACTTTACAATAATTCACTGTTACGGATCCGATGAAACTAGTTTCTTTAAAATTCGAGACAGTGCCCAAAAACCCAATTTTACACGTTAATTAAATGAATTATTATTAAATTGATTTAATCACTTTTAAATTCTAAATTAAAAGTTAATGATTATCATCATTCTTGATTGCATAGAAATTTAAAATAAAATTTTCATGTTAAATACAATATTTAAACATTGCACTAATTTTAACATTCAATTGCAACTGTAATAAAACCCTAGTTAATAATATTTTAATTTCAGTCAAATTCTTTTATTTCAGTTTACACTCTTATTAATGAATTAATTATTTCCTTTATTAGTCCATGAGATGATGGTTTTGATGACAACAACCTTAGAATAGATTATAAAATATAAATACTAACATTATAAGTTTAGATAAATATGTATATGTAGGATTTAACCATGCAGGTAGCAAGAATGAAGACTGTACAGTATAGAGATTCAAGATATCAAGATTGAAGACTCATGAGTATCAAAATTATCAAGAGTTCAAGAATTGAAGTAATTTATTCTTTAATTAGAAATTTTGTTAAAACTCATAGAAAAGCACTGACATCTTAAAATCCAATTTATTCGTGGAATGGAATCCGCTTCGAGCCTATTAAAGGGATGGAACCCTAAGTAGGATGGAACATACGAAAAATCTAGTGGAACATTGTTTTGTATCCACTAATTTTAATTCAAATGATTTTACAAAATTATCTTGTTTTCAATGATTTCAAAACTTTCCTTTCAAAAGATTCAAAACCCTCTATCCTGATTTTAAATAATTTTAGCCTCAAAATTATCTTTAATTTCAAAGTCAAATTACTTCTGATTTTAAACTATCTTTTAATATAATATATTTAACTTTTAAATATTTATACCTAAGATTTAAATATAAAATTATAGTTAAATTCTATATATATTATTCTCTATATTTACTTATGAATTATAATTATAGTCAAGTATATTTATAAAGTTTTAAATAGTTTTAATATAAGATAAAGGTTATTTTCAAAGAAAATCAAATCATCAAAAATGGCTTTGGGATGTCGACATGCCTATGGTGACCATGTCGACATGGTGTCAGTTGAGTTCAAAATTTAAATTTCAAAAGAAGTGTCTATTCGCCATAACTCTTCACGAATGGACATGGCTATTGTTCTTCTATAAATAAGGGTTAGTTTCAACGAATTTTATGTAAGATTTTCTGATTTTTCACTCCTCTTCTTCTTCCACATTTCTTAATACATATTCTTACTATTACTTTGCCGAAATCAACATTGAATCGAACTCAATCTTTTCTAATTTGATTCTCTATCACTATCTCAACAAGGTTCTTAGGGCTATTCAGAGTCATAGGCTTCTTTGTAATCTATCAAGTGAGAAAAGGTGTGATTGTGGCCTTGAAAATCAATCAAGCGAAATAAGGTGTGATTGTAGCCTTGGTAAATTAATTGGGTAAACTTGTGGCTCGGAAATCTAGTATCTCTACCCAGAGGATTGTGATTCTGGAGGGTGTACCTCATAGTCTTGAAATCAATGGTGTAATTGTACAATTGCTTTTGAAAGGAAATCCGTACTTGTGTTGCAGGACTGGATGTAGGGTAACTTCGAACCAGTATAAAATCCGGAATCATGCTTTATGGCTGTTAAGGAATCAATCCACAACAGACAAATTATACAGATCAGAAAGAACAAATGGATACTTGATAGTGGGTGTTCTAGACACATGACTGACAATCCAGATATACTGAATGATATTATATAAAAAGATGGAGGACTGGTTAACTTTGGAGACAATTCAAAAGGATATGTAATTGGCATCGGCAAAGTCGGTAACTCTAAAACTCCTACTATTACTAATGTTTTGCTAGTTAAGAATCTAAAACATAATCTGCTAAGTATAAGTCAACTCTGCGATAAAGGATATAAAATTAAATTTGAAAAAGATAAATGTCACATCGAAGATAATAGTGCAACCATAATATTTGAGGGAGTCGGGAAAAAGAATATTTATATTCTTAGTATGAAAGTTTCAAATGATAACCTATGTCTGTTGGCAAATACAAGTGACCCTTGGATTTGGCATAAGAGATTTGGGCATTTGAATTTCAAACTCTTATCCAGACTGTCAAAACAAGATCTAGTAAGAGGTCTCCCTAAAATGAATTTTAAAGTAGACAGTTTATGTGATGCATGTTAATTAAGAAAACTTAGAAAAAGTTCCTTTAAATTAAAAGATATGATTTCAACTTCAAAACCTCTTGAACTACTTCATCTTGATTTATTTGGTCCATCTCAAATTCTGTCAACAAATCGTAGTAAATATGTTTTTGTAATTGTAGATGATTATTCTAGATTTACATGGACAATATTTTTGAAACATAAAATGATACTTTTGAATGTTTTAAGACCTTTTCAAAAAGAATTCACAATCAATTTTCTCTAAAAGTTATAACTATTCGAAGTGATCATGGTGGTGAATTTGAAAATGAAAAGTTTGAGGAATTCTGCAATAAAAAGGGAATAACCCACAATTTTTCATTTCCAAGAACTCCACAACAAAACGAAGTAGTAGAACGTAAAAATAGGACGATTCAAGAGTGTGCGAGAACTATGCTTTCAGATAGTAATTTACCAAAGAATTTTTGGGTAGAAGCAGTTGCTGCCGCCTGTTATATTTTAAATAGAATTTTAATTAGACCTCTAATTGATAAGACATCTTATGAACTTCTTTTTTCAAAGAAACATAATGTATCTTATTTCGGAATTTTTGGAAGTAAACGCTTTATTTTAAATACAAAAGATAATTTAGATAAATTTGATCCTAAATCCGACAATGGAATCTTTATCGGATACTCTAATAGAAGTAAAGCATACAGAGTGTTTAATTTAGAAACTAACACCATTAAAGAAACAATGCATGTTTCATTTGATGAAAATTTCAAAAATTTTGAAGATACAAATGATGAGGAGGATTTAATCACTCACAATCAAGAATCAATAGAAACTAATAAATAAATTAATCATCCTAATAAAAGGACTAAACTTTTAAAAGATCATCCTATAGAAAATATACTAAGGGATATGCAATCTGTTGCTAAAACTATAAATCAACTAAGTCAAATGAGTAATGTAGCTTTTATATCAACTATTGAACCCAAAAATCCAAAAGAAGCATCAACTGATGATTCATGGATTTTGGCTATGCAAGAAGAATTAAATCAATTTACTAGAAATGATATTTGGGAACTTGTTCCTAGACCTGAAAATAAAACTATAATTGGAACTAAATGGGTTTATAAAAATAAAATAAATGAATAAGGAGAGGTAGTTAGAAATAAAGCTCGATTAGTCGCTCAAGGTTATTGTCAAGAAAAAGGAATAGATTTTGATGAAACCTTTGCTCCCGTAGCAAGATTGGAAGCCATTAGGATTCTACTTACTTTCGCAAATCATAATAATTTCAAATTATTTCTAATGGATGTTAAAAGTGCCTTTTTAAATGGATTTGTAAAAGAAGAAGTATATGTTGAACAACCACCACTTTTTGAAAATGATAAATTACCAAATCATATTTACAAACTTAAGAAAGCATTATATGGTCTAAAACAAGCTCCTAGAGCCTGGTATGATAGACTAAGATCTTATTTATTGCAATCAAATTTTGAAATTGGTAAAGTAGATAATACTCTTTTTATTAAAAGAAATAAAAATGATATTCAACTAGTACAAGTTTACGTAGATGATATCATTTTTGGATCAACTAATTTTGAAATGAATAAAGAATTTTATGAAATAATGACAAAAGAGTTTGAGATGAGTCATATGGGTGAATTAAATTTATTTTTAGGATTACAAATAAAACAATTAGATAATGGTATCTTTATTAGTCAAGAAAAATATGCTAAAGACCTAATTAGTAAATTTGGTTTGACTACTGCGAGTGGAAAACTCACTCTCATGGCAACCAATGAGTACCTTAGTAAAGAAGATCTCTCGAAAGATGTAGATCAAAAATTATATAGAGGAATGATTGGACCACTACTCTATATTACTGCCAGTAGACCTGATATCATGCATAGTGTTTGTCTCTGTGCCAGATATCAATCCCAACCTAAAGAGACCCACTTAAAAGTCGTAAAACGAATCATAAGATATGTTAAACACACATCTGATTATGGTTTATTTTACCCTAAAAATGATTCTTTTGACTTAATATCTTACTGTGATGTTGACTATGCCGGTTGTAAATCAGACCGAAAAAGTACAAGTGGGACTTGTCACTTTTTGAGGCATTCTGTGGTTTCTTGGCTTAGTAAAAAGCAAAACACAGTTTCTTTATCAACAACTGAAGCAGAGTATATTTCTGCTGCTTTGGCTTGTTCTCAAGTAATATATGTGCAACAAACTTTAAAAGATTTTGGTTTAAAATTTTCAAAATCACCAATTTATTGTGACAATACGAGTGCGATAAATTTATCCAAAAATACTACTCAACATGCTCGAACTAAACATATTGATATCATACATCATTTTCTCAGAGATAATATAAGTAAGTAGTTACTCTCGATTATATCAATTCTGAAAATCAAATTGCTGATATTTTAACAAAACTCTTAAATGAATCAATTTTTACTAAATTAAGAAGAGAATTAGGTATTTGTTTTATAACTGAAATATAAAATATAAATAACAAGTATAGTTAATAATTAATATTAAAATCAAATAGTAAAAATAAAAAGGACCATGTCGACATCCCCCATATACCCATGTCGACATACAACGTTTTTAAATTTTGAAATTTTTTCCACCAAAATTCAAAATAATTGGTTATATTTTCTTCACATTTTCAAAATTTTATTCATCCTTTCTGTTATCTCTCTGCTTTTATCTCTAAAATCAAATAATCAATGGCCTCCTCTTCCAAATCAAACATAAAATCTACTTTTTCGTTCCCCTCTCCTACGTCTGGTCCATTTCAACGTACTACTCTCGCTCGTGTTACTAAAATAGAGGACTCTCCGAAGGATGCACTTCAGATGATGACTGAAATTCAAGTGATTCAACTCCGTATCGTAAAGGAACAAGAGAAGCAAGGCAAGATTCTTAGGAATTTGCAAAAATTTATAATGGATAATCAAGCCAACCCTATCTTGATTGATGAAGATTCTTCACTCAATCAAGAGGCCAGTGAAGAAGAAGAAGAAAAACCCATGGAAGAAGCGCACGCGGAGGATGATGACCAAGTCGTGTGTGTTGGAGAAGTGTGTTTTGACAAGAATGGGAATCTTGTCGAACAACGTGGAAATTTCTGTTTCCACTATCCAAACTGTTCAACTCATAGATCTCTTATGTTTAAAAACACACATTAGTTTCTTCTCTTTCTTTACCATTGTTGTTTATTCCTTCTTATGTTTACAACGAAAAATGTACATACAACTATATGATTAATAAATTAATCGTGTTCTTATATGTGTTCTTCTTATTAATATATATAACTATACGGTTATTATATACTTAAGATAGTTAGTAGTTTATAATTAGATTTATTATTAGATCTAAGTGTTGATTATTTATGATAACACTATCATTATAATCACATAAAATATTAGAATTAGGGAAAGTTATATAGTTTGGAGTTATAAAGTTTAGAGTTTGTTTTTGTTGATGACAAAGGGGGAGAAATATAAAATAGGGTAATTAGGCATAGATTAAGGGGGAGTTATTAGTTTTAGAGGGAGTTATTAAGATAGAAATAAATATTTTATAAACAAAGGTTGTCATCATCAAAAAGGGAGAGATTGTTAGACCGTGAGATGATGGTTTTGATGACAACAACCTTAGAATAGATTATAAAATATAAATACTAACATTATAAGTTTAGATAAATATGTATATGCAAGATTTAACCATGCAGGTACCAAAAATGAAGACTGTACAATATAGAGATTCAAGATATCAAGATTGAAGACACATGAGTATCAAGATTATCAAGAGTTCAAGAATTGAAGTAATTTATTCTTTAATTAGAAATTTTGTTAAACTCATAGAAAAGCACTGGCATCTTAAAATCCAATTTATTCGTGGAATGAAATCCACTTCGAGCCTGTTAAAGGGATGGAACCCTAAGTAAGATGGAACCTACGAAAAATCTAGTGGAACATTGTTTTGTATCCACTAATTTTAATTCAAATGATTTCACAAAATTATCTTGTTTTCAAAATGATTTCAAAACTTTCCTTTTAAAAGATTCACAACCCTCTATCTTGATTTTAAATAATTTTAGCCTCAAAATTATCTTTAATTTCAAAGTCAAATTACTCCTGATTTTAAACAATCTTTTAATATAATATATTCAACTTTTAAATATTTATACTTAAGATTTAAATATAAAATTATAGTTAAATTCTATATATATTATTCTCTATATTTACTTATGAATTATAACTACAGTCAAGTACATTTATAAAGTTTTAAATAGTTTTAATATAAGACAAAGGTTATTTTCAAAGAAAATCAAATCATCAAAAATTGCTTTGGGATGTCGACATGCCTATGGTGACCATGTCGACATGGTGTCAGTTGAGTTCAAAATTTAAATTTCAAAAGAAGTATCATTCGCCATAACTCTTCACGAATGGACATGGTTGTTGTTCTTCTATAAATAGGGGTTAGTTTCGACGAATTTTATATCAGATTTTCTGGTTTTTCACTCCTCTTCTTCCACATTTCTTAATACATATTCTTACCATTACTCTGCCGAAATCAACATTGAATCGAACTCGATCTTTTCTAGTTTGATTCTCTATCACTATCTCAACACGGTTCTCAGTGTTATTCAGAGTTATAGGCTTCTTTGTAATCTATTAAGTGAGAAAAGGTGTGATTGTGGCCTTGAAAATCAATCAAGCGAGATAAGGTGTGATTGTAGCCTTGGTAAATCAATTGGGTAAACTTGTGGCCCAGAAATCAAGTATCTCTACCCAGAGGATTGTGATTCCGGAGGGCGTACCTTGTAGCCTTGAAATCGAGGGTGTAATTGTACAATTGCTTTTGAAAGGAAATCCGTACTTGTTTTGCGGGACTGGATGTAGGGTAACTCCGAACCAGTATAAAATCTGGTGTGTTCTTTCCTTTATTGCGTTTACTTTATTTCTGCATTTGTGTTTGTTTCTGTGATCATATCTGTGTCTGTATATTGCATACATCCATGTTCAATTCAACATAAATTCAAAAAGATTTAGTAATTCTTCATAAACACTATTCACCCCCCTCCAGTGTTAATCCTAGCCTTAAGATCCGTAATCCGCATTTCTTTCATCCTTATGAATATAATTAACATTAGTTTACATTTTATTGTATTCATATTCTACCATTACCATCTTAACTCATATTAACTACAATATTTAATTACATTAAATTTTATTGATTTCCAAATTAATTTCAAAACAGATTAAATAATAAAATAATAATTAAAGCATTTATTACACATTAATAATTCAAACACATTTCCAAGTCTATTGTTTACTAACAAAACTAATAAATTTATGTACTAATTAATATATTTCATATTCTATAATAAACCTATTTCAATTATAAACAGATAATTTAAACATTGAATCCAACATTTAATTTATTCTTTATTTACAATTATAACCAAATTAACTTTATCAGTATATCAGTCGATTGAAATTACATAAAAATAATTGTCAATAACATTCAAACAACATTATTAAATCATATTCTGATAATTTTTCTCATTAATAAACCATAAATTTTATTTTCTTACAATATTAAATTTCAAAATCTTATTTAATTTAATAGTTTTAATTATCAAAAATATGGGTCGTTACATCATGGATTTTTTGAAAAAGCTTCAAGAAAATCCTATATAAGATAGTGCTGAAATGTACAATAGCACATATTTAAAAATTGTTCATTCCATATTACAAACATTTAAAATTATCAAGGAAACACTGGGGTTATTTAAGTCAATTATGTTTTTCTTCATAGAAAATTATTATGACTAAATCAACATACAACCCATAATCTATGATGATTTTCAACCTTTTTTTGGAGACAAAGGAGGAGAAAATTAAGCAAATTGATAGGGGAGTATATAAATTCAGGGAGAGGAAATATTAAGGGTGTTAACCCAAAAAAATAGATCAACACTCTGTTTTGAGCGTGAAAGCAACATCACTGTTCTCATAGAGCAATAATATAGATAATAGATATAGATAAAAGCCGTAAGAGAAAGAAGACAAGAAGATTTTTGTAGTGATTCGACAGTTAATGAAGCATACGTCCACTTTATAATTTTTATTATAGACTGATTGCTGTTACAAGACATATTGATCACAAGGATCTTGATTATCCTTAGCTAGATTGAATCTCCAAAGTTAGAATCCTACTGGAGAATCACAATAAACCCTGTTACCCCGCCTTTTGGACAAGGCCAGTATATCAACAAATTGGCTAAAAATGATGAATATCAGGATTGGAGATCGGTTGGAAATAAGGCTATGATCGATACCGTCCAAATTGGACCAAGGTCCATTCAAGGTGGGATCGATAGGGAATGATAAAAAAGGATCGATGAGGCTACACTTCAAATTCCAGGTCAATCAGAGTCCATATGCTCAAGTTACGGATGGATCAATTTTCGTGGAAGACCGGTCCGTATCGATACTTTCATATCGATCAAAATGGACTCGGCTATCTACTTTGGATCGATGCACTCGTGTCGATGCAGGCGTATCGATCAAGATGGATACAGATATAGGTAACACATACATTCTTTTGTGCATTTTCTTTGGATCGAGAGCAAGTCATATCAATAGATTTTGTATCGATCTATGACATCAGATCGACACAAAGAGAAGAGCTGGGATCGATACGAAGAATGAAGCGAACTGATGGATATGAAGCAATGGTTACAGAGATTTGGAGAAGCATTTCGTATAGATCACTTGTTGATTGATACGAAGGGCACGCATGGAAGGGGCTATGCTGGATGGATACGAAAGAAGGAGCAGAGGGTGGATGCGAAAGGCAGCAACGCATCGATCGATATGAAGGAAGGACTTTGGCATCTATACGAAACCACATATATAGCATTGATACGAAAGCAATGGTGAAGCATCGATACGAAGGGCGTGGCCTTGGATGGATACGAAGGAAGAGGTCAAATTAAAGGACACGGTCACTAAGCATGGACTGTGGATTTCCAACGGCACGTCATCGTCACACAACTAAACGATACGCGCGTATCGATACAAAGCCCTCAACAAAAATGGAAATCCAATCTTGGATCGATCATAACTCAAAAAATACAAGTCCAAAAGCCATGAACAGAAGCTTGCTTGTTCACTAAAGAACCACCATGATCGATCGCAGCTCTATTCGGCCATTCCTTGATCGATATGAAGTATACATGGATCGATCAGGGATCGATCCCGAACAACCCTAGATCAATCTGATGGGCCCATCTACGCATGAGAAAAGGTATTCCGAGTTTTGGGGTAGATATTTCCAGATCTACTCCTATAAATAGCACCTCTATGGCAACTAACAAGGGATCTTCTTCTTCCATTTTGCCTAGACTTAGTCATTTTGGTTATTGATTTCAAAGGATTGTAATTGTAATCAGGATAAAGGAAATAAAAGGATCAATTCAAAGTGGACGTAGACGGGAGATAGCCGAACAACTATAAATCTTATGTCCTCTCTTGTTTTTTTTCATTTTAATTTTGTTATTTCTTCATTTTTTCTCTCTACATTATCTGGATCTATAAATGTGATTGGATATTAGGGATTTGTGTGTAAACACTGGTGCTTTCATGACATTCGAGGTTTGTGACCAATTTTGGTGCAAATGCTTTGGTGTTTTCACCGGCAGCCGAACTCAGGGATTTGGTGGCTTGGATTTTGGACTCGAGACCATAGTGTTCGACGGTGGATTTTATGTCGATTTAGAAAAATGCCGAAAAATTTCAAAATAAAAATAACCGCAAGCTCACGGTACGAATGTAGCACATATGCGAGTACGGATCGATCCATAGGAAATTTTTAAGATTTTAAAATTCTATTCAATCGAATTAAACCAATTTCAAGTGAAAGTTAAGCTAAAGAATTAGAGAAACTAACTAACTAAAAGAAAAGTGAAGCAAATATAAGAGTTAAGTGAAAATTTAGAGAATAAATTCACTCTCTAGATCATGTAGTTCAACACATATGAAATCATGATCTCTCTTTTGCAGTCATTAGTGCTTTAATTGATGTGTTTATCATAAGTATGGCATATTTGTGTTATTGATTAGCCAACATAAGTCATCAAACTATAAAACAACCCTTAAAGCACTTACTAACTTTCATGAAACTTGACAATGAAAATGAAATATATTTTAATATGGTCGGTTAACTATTGATTAGAAATATAGACCATCAAATTTATTTTAAAATCACTATCTTTTGCCATAATCATATTTTGATGAAAGGGCAATTAGTGTTAGTGATTGTTTAAACATAGCCTATTTGGTGTCAACAATATAGGCTATCAAATTCAAAGAAAAAAACAACAATTAAACCACTTCAATTATCCTTACTAAGCACAAAAAGAGAGCATGAATTAACAACTAGTCGAAGCTACATAATTAGAGAGCTTCATTACCCCTAAATTGAAGGGGTTTAGCCTCTCGTATTTGTCATTTGATTAACAAACGTAGCATGTAATATTGAAAAAAAGAAAGGAAAATGAAAGCCAAATGAAAGAAGAGAACTAATTAACAAGAATTAACACTAATCTAATTTGCATGAAAGTAAATCTACACTACAAATATTAAAGTAAATGAGCATGGAAGGGAAAGAGCATGTATTAAATTGCAATAAAAAGGAAATTACATGAAAATAAAAAAAATGGCTAAGTAGCCATGAAAAGAGAACAAAGGGAGCTAAGCTAAACTAAGAGAAGAGATGGCCTCCATAAGATAACTTAAAAGAAGGTAGAAGAGGTTACATGAACATACTGGGTTATTTATACAAGCATGAAACCCTAATCCATAATTTGGAAAATGACCAAACTACTCTTGAGAAAGTATGGAGGCCAAATAATCATTAGTTTCTACTAATCATCATTTAAGTACATGAAGCCAAACTCCATAAGCATGTGCATAAGCCTCTAATTTGTACATTAAGGTGGTGGGTAGGTGGGTCCTCCATGATCTTCACTTTGAATTATTTCCATCTTCATTCCTTTATGTTCTTTTTGTGCATGCGTATCTTCTTCATGAAACAACTTGTAATTGAAATCAAAATCCTACAAAATAGCATGGAAATTTCTAATTAAATTTTCTCAAGTTAGTTTATGCATGAAAATGACTAATTTGCCTTTGGATGAAGATGAATATGGGACAATTTGGAATTAATATGGATTTTGGTTAAAACAAGTTAAAATACCCAATATGATCATTTATTTAAATTAATTAGAATAATACAGTGCTAAAAATATGCACACTTATGTGCACATCAAATACCCCCATACTTATCTTTTTATTCGTCCTTGAATAAAGGAAAAAAACTAAGATAAATCCGTTTTCATATGGAGTACGATTGCATTAAGAGTATGCAACAAGTCGTGAGGTTTTTCAACGGATACTACCCATAAAATCCAAATGCAAAGCGAAAAATGTAAAGTGAAAATATTTACAAAATGCAAGATTTATTTACAAAGAGATGAATGAGAGCTTTTGAAAATATTTACAAATGAAGGATTTATTTTTAAAATGACACAAATAAGTTAAATATAGGTTTTTGTTACTATCTCGAAAATTTAATTCATTTTACTTGTCAAAATTTCCAATAAAAATCAAGTTATCACAGTAAATAAACTATAATTTAACTCATTGTTTCGGTTGATTACGTAGTGTAACTATGAAATGGATTCTTATTGATTATCAAAGTTGATCAAAGTGGTATTTTCATTTCTTTTCTATAACAAGTCAAATCAACTAAGTAAAAAATAGTGCTTGGATTTTATTTGTTTATTCTCTCTAAAAAAGATTTACTGATATAAACAACATTTACATTTGCCTGGCTTAGAAAATTGAGGCCATATATACCAATCATGCACTGCCTTTCGGGCTTACGTGAGATGAGTACAGATCATGGCGAGTGCATACATAAGTGTGTACACCTATCGACCGTAGGCATTATTAATAAAAAAAAATTATGTACATACACCTTGCTCAGATAAAGTGAGGCCATATATACCGATCATGCACTACCTTTCGGGCTTATGTGAGAGGGGTACAGATCATGACGAGTGTACACACAAGTGTGTACACCTGTTGACCGTAGGTGTTAATAGAAAATATTTACATATATACAAATGTTTTTTTTTCAAATTTTGTTGTTTTTTGGATAGAGAGGGTTTTGCAAAATCATCTTAGCACCACTTAACTTAGAAGACAAAAAAATGTTATATCCTTTAATTTAAATCAACCACTTTTTAAAACAATTTTTTTAATTAGGATATATTTCATAATTATCACGTATGAACCTTCTTATATACTAGCTAAACTATTGTTATTTGTAATCAACTTCATTTTTATTTCTGGCAAGACAAATAAATTTTCAATAATTTCAATTTAATAACCCAAAACCACATATTTATCCTATAGTGTTTCTTTAAAAATAAATCAAAAGAAAATTTGTTTTGGGGTTTTTTAATTTTTTTTTGAGATTTTAAAAGAAAATCAAAAAAAACCATGATAAAATAAAATAAAAAAGAAGACGAGTCTCCCCCCGCACTTGATTTTGATTATATTCCCACAATCAACCCAAGTGAGAGGAGAAAAATAAAAGAAATAAAAAATGACCTATATTTACATGAAAACGAAAAGATTATTATTTACAAGAGTTCAGAAAGTATATCGTCAAGAAGTAAATGAAACGGTCTTCCAAAGACCGATTCATATGTCTTTTCAAATATGCGAGCCACAGCTTAAGCTCGAAAAACCAAACCGTAAAAGATTTCGAAGTTGAATATTGATTTGGAAAAATGAATTTCGTTTTATTAAAATCGTACGAGTTGTTTTATTTTCGATAATTTTTTAGGTTGATAAAACAATTGATTGAAATTCAAGTTTATTTTCACCAAGTTGAAGTTCAAACTTATCATTGAAAACTTCTTCAAAATTATTGATTTCAAAATCAGAATAGTGATGTAACTCTTCCCTATTAGAATTTAACAACTTATCATCCAAAAATCCAAAAAATTCGTGTTCATTAAATTCGTCTTCCTTTGTTGGATTATCAACAACTTCATTGCGTATCTCAAGTTTAAAATCCAAAGTTATTGTATTCAAGTTTTCAAAATCGAGAAAAGAAGATCGAATTCTAAATTTGGTTCCATACCCTCAAAAGAATTGAAATCCAACTCAATTACCGTCTTTTCAACAAGAATTGAAATCCAACTCAATTACCGTCTTTTCAACAACTTCGTTAAGATTGTCGTTTTCAATTTCAAAAGTTGTTATTTGAAAATCATCGATTTGGGTAAAAGGTGGATTATTACTTAACTCGTTGCATGTTGAAATTTGATTCTGTTTTTCACATTCATATATGTTTCAAACAACGAATCCATGTGATCATTGTAAATTTCATTCATTTGCTCAACAAATCCAATTTGTAGTTATTAACTTCAGAATATTTGATTTGGATTTGCTGAGAACAAAATTTTTCACTCGTATCATAATCGAGATTATTTTCATTGCCAAAATTATTTTAAAAGTGGATCACATTTTTGTTTTGATTTTGAAATTCATTTTGAAGTTCGAAATTGAATTGGCTTGGGTTATATTCGAAATCGTTTGGATTTTGAATTAAATTCAAATTTTGAAATCCTTGACTCGAGTTATTACACAGACATGAATTGCACAAATCATATACTTTTATTTTATTGTGTAGAGAATTCAAGTAAAGTTGAAATGCTATTTTCAAGAGTCAAGGGTTGGTCATTGTTTTGAAAACTTTATTGTTCAGAATTCAAATTGTTTATAGAATTGTTGTCGTTGAAATATCCATACAAATTTGGAGTTGAAATCATATGGATTATATTGATCTTCACAACCATTGTAAAATTCTAATGAGTAAGGAAAAGGAAACTCGAATATTTTCAAGAATTTTTTTATTTTGGGTTTTTTTTTGTGTAAAGGAAAAGTATTCGCAAAGAATTTATTTTCTAAAAAAGAATTTTTTTTGTTTTTTTTTTAAATTTTTTTGAAAAGATTTTAGATTTTTTTTTTTAGATTTTCAAAAAAAAAACTAAGTAATTTTTTTTGGATTTTTGGAGTTTTGATTTGAAAATTTTCAAAGGAAAGGAAAAATGATTTTTTTTAGTTAAAAACTAAGTAATGTAAAATTTACAATTTTTTTATTTTAGGATTTTTTGATTTTTTTTAAGTATGCATGAACTAATGCAACTAAATGAATGCAAAGGACTTAATTACAGTTTATTGTTCTTAGTAGCTCCTAAACCAAAATTTTATAATCACATTTTGTCTTAAATGAACAAAAATATTTCTCAGCCAGGCAACGGACAGGAGTTATCGGTGCATCACGAATCACCGTAGCAATGCACCCAAAGGTTTAAGTAACTTCAGAGAAACAACCACTATAATATTTACGAATCATTATAATATTTATAAATGGTTATTACTCCGTCGTAGCCTAGACACCGTGAAATAAAATTTTCAAAGAAAACAACTGTGAAGATACAATTAAGCTCTAAGTAAGCTCGTCATACTCTTACGTCCAATGTCTAATCATTATTATTAATCAAATTCTACAATGAAATACGTTTGTGGGCTAAGGAAAGGGTGATGAAATCCCTCACCTTATGTGAATTGGGGTATTGCCCTTAAAAAAATAATGAGATAAATGCAAAACAGAAATTAAATATGAATTTACAATGCAACTAAAATGAAGTTTGTTTTTGTTTTTGAATTTTGAATTTTTTCTATATATAAATGCAAATGCAAGCAACCAACAATGCAATTCAAATAAAAACAAGGGATGAGGACACGATACCAAAGCGCGCATAATATTAGCAATTTTTTTTTGAGTGACGATTATTAGCAAAGTAAAGCAAAGCAGTTATTTTTTAGCAAGCAAAGTAATTTCTCTTGATTTTTTGCTTTAGCAACATGAAATGAAAAACAAGATATGTACAATTTTTTTTTTTTTTTTGAAAGGTATTTTTTAGGAGAGAACAAAATGGCAATAGATTTTTGTTTTTTTTATTAAAGAGAGTTTAACAAAAGAAAGATTTAAAACAAATTAAACTAAATCTATACTATTATATTATTAGTGGGTTCCATTTCAAGCTCGCAGGAGCCTCCATCGAAATTGGGTAATCAAACGTCGCACTCTATCTTCTAATACCCTCGCAGCTTCCTTTAAAGCAATAACCCTAATTTCATTTATGCTCACATCATTCATACTATTTTTCGAAAAGCTACAGATAATCGGCCTCCCCTTCAACCAAGAACCCTAATTTCGTTTACATAATTCAGATTCGTTTTCGGAGAACCACAGCTAATGGTCGCCATCCCGATTGCTGCTGCTCGCGTCTCCCTCGAATGTCGGCATCGCCTCTTTTCCCAACATTGTTTCCAATGGTTGTAATTCCTACCTTCGGCTGCATCTGCGAAACGATCTGGTGTTTATCTTGGTCGATTGTATTGCGCTCTGCCATTGACGCAGTCATCCAATAATTCGAAACTTCCTTCCAGATAAACCGCAGACGCAACGATTCTTCATTTCATTATTTCAGTTGTGTTCTAATTCATCGGTTGGTAATTCAAGTATCTTATGCTATTTACTTCTTGACAGATATATCAATTGCAAATACTGATTTGAATTTTTTTTATTACACAGAATTGGAGTATCTAATTTTGAAATCGAGGGTTTGTCATACTACTGCAACTACAAGTTGGAATAAAATAGAGTAAGTTCAATTTTGGCCATTTTCATTAATTAATTCATCATATGTAACCTAGAGTTTTGGAATATTTCATTACTTTTATTGTCGTTTGGGGATTGCTGTTATCATTGAAAGTATAATAGTTGAAATCTATTTTATAACATAATTAGAAGGGATTGTTAATATTTGCGTGTTTATGGTTTTCTTATTGCATATTGACCGAAAACAGACACACAAACCTCCTATTTATCCCTTTAAAATTCATTTTTATTTTTGCGTATAAAACAATTTCAAATAGAACCGATCTTTCTCTGATATGTTATGTTTGTTGGAAAAACTATCCTTAAGAAATTTGGATTTGTTTCAAAAATTCAAAATTGTCGATCAATATGGAATGTCAAAATTCTTTATTTCCAGCGCCGGTTTGAAATATTATTTTGAAGGGAGACGGCGCACGATAGGATCAATAGCTTCTTATTTAGGTCTTAGGCATAGCCCCTTAATTTCCATACTATTTTATATTCAATAGCGTGATATGTCAAAAAATAGAAAAAATGACTCTATTTTACCTAATATTTCGATCGTTGATTTATTATCGACTACTCCATACAACATTCTGTGGTACAACGCTGGTTGAGATATGAATTATCATTTTTAACCCAAATTTTAGTCCACTATGTACTGCCCATCAAAATGGGTAACATGAAGCCCATATCGCGGTCATATACGATCGATCAAAGGGTTTTGTTAATTAAATTAATTAGATTAATTTCAATTTTAGTCATTTCCATGAAGAACTTTGTTTGGTACTACTATATAAACAAGACTGGGAATCAAAATAAGTTTACACTACAAAATAAGAGTTCCCAGCCTTGCCTGTTACAATTAGGAGTTGCTTTCCTATGCTACGCGTTTTCTGCAATCTAAATCTATTGGGTGGAATACAAAATGATGTTCTTTAAAATTTATCTATCACTTTTCAATTTTGTTAACATGGATCCTCATTTACTAGCTCATGTACTTTGATATATGTTTTAGGACACACACATTTTTTTTGGATATGCAGGCCAAAATCATAAGAAGAAAGTAAAAAGTGAGCCAATATTTATGTCCTAGTGAGGGTAAAATATATGGTATAACAAATTAATTTATTATTCTCAACGTTTACATTTGCCGTAGTTTAATTATAAAAAACAAATAAAGTGAGAAATTTATTATATAGTAGAGTAAATAAGATTTTGACTTGGTTTGTCCATTGATTCTTAAAACGAATAAGAAAAGATTTTTTTATCGATAACATGATTCATACGTTATTCAAAAAGAGCATTCTTCCAATTATAAATTCTACAACTCAAAATAAATTTATAGAGCAAGAATAAAGAATTGCAAATAACTCAAGAATCAGTTTGGCTTCTTTGTTTGAAGGTTACACCCAAAGTCGAAAATAACTACCTAATTCCTAATTATAATTCTTTGCAATTGCACCATAAAATATAAAATTAGTTTGGTTCTTATGAAAAACAAAAGTAATAATTCGAAAAGATTATTTTTTTTGGAATTCAGAATGGGAATTAACAGACTTACAATTCCGGTTGAACCAATTTGGACTATTCTATTATTATTTTGATGTAATGATTTCCTATTGCCTACATTGTATTTTGGAATTTTGGATTCATAGTTAATGATTCATGTTTTCAACTGATATGATATTATAAAAAAAAATCTAAACAATTCATAGGTGAATGACTTTTATGACATAATTTGTGTGATATAGCGTGATATAGTGTGTGTGTGCACGTGCGTGTACCTTGGTTCTTCACACTGCAATATTTCACAGTTATAAATTGGTACAACTACTTCATTTTTGGCATGTCGCCTCTACCCAATGATGGTGATTGTGTTTAAGTTGGTTTGTCTACCACATGCTACTAATATTAAGTGCGGACTATATTAATTTACAATGTTTATTTTTCATTTTTAAATTTATTTGTTTCCTGTTTGATTGATGGAGGTTTATGTATTCATGATAGCTAGGTTCTTTGTTCAAAAAAATGAAATTCGTTTGAGTAAGATGTCTCTTGAAGGGCATTTGAACTTATATTAAAGTTAGGACTATCATTAGCTTATCCAAATTTTTGGCTTCACCATTCATTTCATCCACGATTCTACATGGGACATAAGAATTTAGGAATATGAAATATATATGCAGTCATGAACGAAAATAAGTTAATAATTAAGAGACAAATTTAATCGCAGCTTAACTAAGGAATAATTTATATACTTTGACAAATGAATTGACGACGTATTTATTGACGTATTTTTTGTTCAAGTAAGTGTAATATTATGTTTAGTAAGATTAAGCTTAATAAAACATGATAATCATTTCCACGTCAGTCTTAACTATATTTTTATATCAATATACATATTTTTATGACTGTGCATGAAATGGTGTTTTTAATAATCTATTGAGTTTAATCGAGAAAATAGATGTGGAATGCCGTAAACTTGATTGGAGGGAATGATGTTAAAATCCCTCTATATACTAAGTAATAAGTAACAAAGTCAATTTTTGCCCCCACATGAGGGTTGCCTAATTTTTCAGTTCAGGACCTCAATTATATGCATGTCTGCACTTTCTGTTGCTTCATCATCAAGGTAAATTATGTGGCCTATATGTTCACTATTTTGTCTTTTTCTTAATCATAACCGTATTCTATTTTTCTGAATAATGGATTATGTAATGAATATTATACATTACATCAATATTATGAAGCTGCAAAAAATCAAAGATGAACAAAAACTAATTCTAAAAAACTCAACAGGTTCTTAAACATACAGAGGCATGTGTTTATGGCAAAACAAAGTGTTTCTCTGTGGTTGTGTTTCTCAGTTTTCTTATTATAGGGGAAATTGAGAAGGCCATATTTACAAGCCAATTTAAGGTTTTAAGAAATAGCAAAAGCGAAACAAATAAGGGATTTGTTTTTGTACTATACTTTTAGCTTTGTGGATCCCATTTAGAATCGGCTAGCTTCAATATACATATGATTCATTATCAACATTAATGTGTAAAAATGCACTACACATAAAAGTGTGAGTGCGACGATATATTCGAGTTTGATGGCAACCTGTATGATAAATATATGCCTAATTTCCATGATGTATTGTCCCATTTGGCATGTTCGATATTGCCATGCAAAACCGAGAAGATGAAGCATTTATAGTAATAGTGATAATAAGTTCCTATTTCATTTTATACCTCTTTGCTACCTTTTATGATAGCTACCTCAAACATTTCATATCTATGAAATAATTTGTGCCATCAATTGTAACTTGATTTACATTTAATTTGGTCAGAAAATACAGGAAATAGGAGCACAGTCAATGGTGCAGTAGTTATCCCCCTTTTGAGGCTTGCATCAAACAATGTCGATGTCATAACTTTCATTGTGCATGTTTGCCAAACTGCAAAGGAATGCTTGCCGTTTTTAACAATTTTCTGTACTTGCATTTAGCACTAAAATGAAGCAAATGTTTGAATCCAATGGCCACCTGTCTGTGCTCTTTCATGGTTCTTGATGTGTAGTCTCTTTCTTCATGCACTCTATGTTGATATTTGATTAGTTGATGTATAATTTATGATGATGTATTTTGCTTGGATCAATAGCCGGAATGATAATTAGTACTATTGTTGCCGTATGGTTGGTCTGTTTTACATTCTTTGACCTGGAGGGTTCGAAAATTACTGCAACTTTAATGGCCGGTTAAATGGAAGGGGCTATGGTCTAAGCAACTAAATATCTTTGTATTATATTCCAAAATAAATATTTATATGCCTTGAATTTTAAGAAAACCTGTAAATTGTGAACGCTTCTTGATTTGGATATAGATCTTTGTTATTTATAATTCTATGGAATATATGTATATAAAGTCATGATTTTGTTTTCAAACAAAAATATGGTCATAATTGTATTTTCAATTGAAGGGTTAAGATGATTAATAAACTTGATCTTTGATATATTGATGTTTGCTGTTGTGGTCACCCTCTTGCATTAGAATATAGGTTATATCACTGGGTAAAATGCGCTTAAGTGTGTAGTTTCGTCGTCAGGTCACCACAAATTCTGTAGTTTGATCCTACGTCTCCATCGTGGTTATAGACGTTATTATAAAGATTGAAAAACCTACCAATTGGTGGATGGAAGTGGTACAAGTTCAGAAAGAAATTTCTATTCCTGGCCTTGGTTGATACGGATAATGAAAAAAATAGCTGCATACATAAAAGGAGCAACATGTGTAGAGAGCATTGAAATGTGTAATATGGCTGTGAATACGTAAACAAAAAAAAGATACGGTAGATACCAAATGTTTTATATATCCTTTCTAATTTTTTTTACAGTAGGTCAACAATCTTAATTAAATGAGGTAATTATCTAATTATATTTGAATTTTTGATCATACATACATTTATATGAAAAACTCATTCACAAAAAGAAAAAGAAAAATATTATTGGAAAAAACAAGAATTACTGTAACATTTTATATTAACCCCGTGTGCGTAGTTAGAAAAGAAAGAAGGGGAAAAAATCAGAAAATAATTCCAAAGAAAACTACAAAACTCGGCCCGTTACCCAAAATGAGCAGACTCTCAAATCAGACATCGTAAAAATTCAAACATCTTTCGTTCTCAAAACAAACTAATCCCGATAGAACACTCAAAAGGAAAATAAAATAAAATTCACAGATTTTTGAAATCGATTTCCACCTTCCATCACTCCAATATTTATTCGAATTCGTCCCGGTTTAAGTTATTGGTTCGGCTTGGGGAAATAGTGGAATTGGGTTATTTGAGGCAATTTTAGGTCAATTTGAGGCAGTGGAACCAAAGTCGTGGTTGGTGGGTTCGAATATGGTGTTCGACAGCGATGAAACTTTGAGGAAGAGTTGTTTGTGCTTGGGGGTTCGGCAATTGGAGATTTGGGGCTTTGGGAGTTTGTCGCAGTGGTTCGAGTCGATGTTCGATCGAACAGGGATGGTTTTGCAATGGGAAGTGGGGGTGAAGTGATGTAGAGATGGGGAGGTGTGTACTTGGTATGCAGGTTGTTGAGGTAGTAGAATTTTGCAGTTGTGATTTTGATTCGAAGTGGATGTCGATGCCAGCAGTTGAAGGAAGTGCAGCTCAATTTGGTTAATAGTTCAGGCGATTTCTATTGAGGTTTGGGAAATTTTTTTTCCGCTGGTGGTCTGCTGTAAGGCTGTTGGTGATGTCTGGACAGTGGTAAGGCAAGGCAGTAGAAGTTTGATGGTTGCTGTCAATGTTGTGGTCAGGTAGGAAGATGACCAGTTTGAGGCTTGTGGTTGAGGTAGTTGGGTTGAATTGTGCACTATAACCAGTGACAGTGAAGTTGTACAGGGTATGGTAGCAAGTTAGAAGCATGGCAGATTGGTGAAGGTGGAGATGACAACAGGATGACTGTGGTTTGAATTAGTTGTAGACAGTATTAGTTAGCAGTGATAATAAGATGACAAGGGAAGGGGTAGTAAAGAAGTGTATGTTGATGGGTAGAACTGTGGTGGCATGTGTTGGTATGATGTATATGAAGTGGTGTATAGGGTTGAGACTGTAAATGGTGTGGCAGTAATGAATTGTCGAAGTTGAAGCACACATGATGATCAGGGAAGTTTTGCAAGCAGAGGGAGGGGATGCACAGTTGTACCTGATGTGGTAGCTGCGGTTTGCAGTGTTATATAGGTAGTGGGAATGATGGTGAGGATATGCGATGAAGTGAGGTAGGCAGCAGCTCGGTGGTGGCACATCAGTTTGATGGTTTTATCAGAGAACCAGGTGGGGTTGAGTGCAGTTTGACTGAGGAAGGTGCGAATTGTTGGCTGTGCAGTTGTGTACAAGGCAGAGGTGGGATGATTATTGAAGTTTGATGAAGATAGCTGTTGAATGTAGAAGTTGTATGTATGGGTTGAAGAGGAAAATGGTCGTTAGAGCTGTATTGGAATGGTGAGGGAAGGAA